>JXSR01S071668.1:200184-215775 GCA_000969725.1 Ophiothrix spiculata
AAATATATTTTTACTTCTTATTTCAGCCAATTTTGCTCCCAACATAACGGGCAAACCATCTTCGTTGAATGTAACAGTCGGAACTGAAGTGGAGACAACGATAACAGCAATCGATCCCGATGGTGACCAGATCGATTACTTTTTGTTTGAATCGATCCCGAATGCAACTGTCAGAGCTGTCGGCAATGCTGATGATCGTAAGTCTTTAAGTCTTTAAGTTTTGTTGTGATTTTTGTATTTTGTATGTCAGGGAACCACGGTTGGACATCGTTACAACGGTTAAGGAAAGCGTAATATTATGTATTCGGTATCTGTTTATTAGGTATATTCTGAAATTTAAGTCTTTTGTCACATTTTCTTTTATCAACAGTTGCTGTATTTAAATGGACACCAACGAGCAAGGATATGGTTCGCGTTGGCATTGTAGCGACTGATGGCCGCGCAAACTCAGTTGCATTACCGGAAGTACGAGTATGTGATTGCCAAAATGACGGCGTCTGTAACTTTGACAAGATGGTGGATAACTCGGATATTGTCAATGACAAATTTGCCGTAAGTTGAAAAAAGTATATGAAATTGAAAGGTTGTTACATAATAATTGAGGAAAATCTCTATAAAGTTTGATATGGGGCTTTTTTCTGAAGAAACAATTAATGTGATATACCTGACTGGTGTTTTTCCTAATCTTACATCCAGGTCGTAACATGTATCTGTACAGCTGCTTGGGCCGGTGACGACTGCGGAATAGACTACGATCAGTGTCTCGACAATCCATGCTACCCAGGGGTCACTTGCAGAGATAATGTTGCCCCGGAAGTAAATGCAACCTGCGGCCCATGTCCTGGTGGCCTCATTGGTAATGGATTTAAGTGTTACGGTAAGTGGTCCTTGTACGATATCTCGGTGGTTAAAGAGTAGTTAAGTATAAAATTAATGGTATGTTTTAATTTGTCTACTTTGTAAAATGCTTTCAATGAGTAACAAATGACTCGTTATTTATAAAAAATATTTAATTAATAACTAAATGTAATGTCTTTTAAATTTTGAAAAGACAGCTTAAATGCGTTAAAATCTAAAAAAAGTCTTAAAATGTGTTAAACAGCTTTAGCATGACCATTGTAGAACTGTATCACACCATGTATAGAATTTAGATAATCAATAAATGTTAACACTCATAACCCCAATTCTTCCCTCCCTGTAGATTATGACGAATGTCAAGAAGGTCGCGATCAGATTGAGGGGAAAGCTTTCTGTGAGCAGGAATGCACCAATACATTAGGGAGCTACATCTGCAGCTGTCTAGATGGGTATGAGCTGCATCCTGACGGGAAGACATGCATCGGTAAGAATAGTTTTGAAATTCGTTTGGAAATATGGAAGCTTTTTAAACAGTAATTTTACTTGATAACTTAAACAACCAATTAGTTAAATTAATTTGGTAGTAATCAATAATTTGTACATTAAACATATTGACCACTTTTCTTTACAAATACCAAAGAACACTATAATAAATTCAGCAAAGCGCTAAATGTAAATTACAGTCGAATCGGTAATAATATTCCCGGACGAGCCCCCAGTTTCTGTAACAATAATCCGATGCCGATGATGAAATCTAACATCGCCTTTTCAGTTCACGTGCACTATAGAACATAACGAAATGGATTAAGATATATTTTGTCTGGCATTTAAATCATTTGCCTGTAGCTTATGAGCTTCATAATTAATAATTGTTATTGAAATATACTTAATCGGAGTAAATGCCATAGAACTTAGCTCAGATTTCCAACTTAAATGTTTTCTATAACAGAAATTAACGAATGTGATCGCGACCCACTCATCTGCGGTGAATTTGCAACCTGTTCTAATACCGTTGGTTCATTCACATGTACCTGTCGACAAGGATTTGAAAAAGCTACTTCTGATGAAACATCTTGCCAAGGTATGTTCAGATCTTTGATCATTTTATTGATTTTTTCGTTGCTTTAATTCTTTAAAAGTATAGTCATGATAGTATAGATATCTTGAATATTTGTGGCTTTGTGTCTGATCATTTTCTTCATAATTTTACATTGAGATTATTGAGGTGTTTTTTTTTTCAATAATACTTTTAACAATACTTTCTCTTATGCAGATATCAATGAGTGTGAAATCTATTCGCCATGTTCAGGCAGAGCTACTTGTATCAATACGATCGGTTCGTTTCGTTGTATGTGTCAAGATGGGTTTGACGGCAATGGCTTAGAATGTGACGGTAAGTAAAGGACTAAAATGGCACAATGTCGAAAATGTACATGTGTTAACAGATGTAAATCGTCAGTCATCTGTTTCTTTGGTCTAAGCAAATTGTGTATATTGGATAGAAATACTAACTTTTCAAAACTATTTCCAAAAAATTTTAACCGTGTGTCAGATTGATTTATTAGTAGGCTACACGCTGCACTTTTAGAATGTTAGAATGCCAGGATCAAATATAAGCTCATCCTGATTCCGGATCAATATATGATCCGGAAATGGATCACATCTGATCGGAAAAGGATCAACTTAATCCGAAAAGGAACAGGTGTTATCCATTTCCGTATTATATACCGGAATCCGGATTAGCTCAAATTTGATCCTGGATTTCTAAGAGTGTGGTGTCCATTCAATACGTGGATTTAGGGTTTCCAACAGGAAGTCAATCTGTACCGAAATTTTAGCCCAAACACAGTTTTGCCTGTAAAACTAATAAGGCGTGAAATTAGCTCCTGCAATCCATATACATGACAGCGGGTAATTTGAATTGTTGTTTGGGATGGATGGTAGTGCGCGTCCATTTTACGCCTATTTGGGTTCATCATTATGCTTTATCGGTGCATTGTGGGATTAAATTTCGGGCTCAATTGATTTCCGGTTGGGAATCCCAAAATCTGCGTATTGTCCGAGTCGTGACCATGGTGACTAGATTAATTATTATTAGGGGGTGATATTCTCCATTCAGTACGAAATAATGTTTGTTACCACGATGTAACTTTTTCTATTTAGACCTGTAGGTATAAAGGGTAATGAAACAAGATGATACCCTTTTTTGTGTAGGGTTAATATCTAACAAAGTGATTGTTTTAATACTATTTCAGATATCGACGAATGTACACAAAGTACAACTAACTGTGACGAACATTCAACGTGTTATAATTTGATTGGCTCATACATGTGTCGCTGTGACAACGGTTGGCAGGGCAACGGCACACATTGTTTTGATTTGGACGAGTGTCGCTATCGTACCATTGGCTGCCACCCTCGTGCTCGATGTTCTAACACATTGGGTAGTTTCTTCTGTACGTGTCCGGTTGGGTTTACCGGAGATGGGGTAACTTGCATAGGTGAGTATTAACTTTGAATCATTGATTGGAACAGTGTTTTGAATGACCTCCGTTGTATAATATTTTTATGCAACAAAAATATTCATCAATCAGAATTGGTTAGATTTAATAATCACTTCGCAATATACTAGTATCAATTTTTAAACTCGTGTTTGAAAAATACTGTTGTTATTGCAGTTGTTGTCGTTGTTTTGTTTGAGTGGGGTGGGGTCTTGTCTGGCTTTAAGTAATGTTAAATTGATAAAATGTTATTCACAAGGTATCACTGTTGATGTTCTAAGCATCTTTCTAACAAAATGTTGGGCAAAATAAGTAATACTCGTAGAAATCGCAGGTTGGTAAATTTCCTATCTCGTGATCTTAAATCTTCAAATTAATTATTCTTTTTTTCCGTAGATTTTAACGAGTGTGATTCCAACCCTGAATCTTGTGGGTATGGACAGGAATGTATCAACACAGAGGGCAGCTCTTTTTGTCGATGTCAAGTAGGATTTCAAGCTGGGAACTCAACAAACAGCTGCACAGGTATGTCCAACAACTAGTCTTATTTATTGGCGCAATGGCATCAATCATATTGAAGAATTGAAGTTTGAACACTGACAATTTTATTTTCAATAGTGAAAGTGTAGTTTTCAATAGTGCAAATGAAATCCTCAATTGTGATAATGGTATTTTTAATAATGCATATGAAATCGTGAATAGTGCAAATGAAACCATCAATACTGATCACATAATTGGAGTAATACTGAAATTATGAAATCACGAAATTAGCCTACAGATATGACATTTCCGAGTTAATGATCGTTCGATAAATTGTATGTTTTTCAACTTTCAGATTTTAATGAATGCGAGATGGACCCATGCAATTCCAATGCAAACTGCGTCAATACTGAGGGGTCGTACGAATGTCGATGTCAAGATGGCTACATTGAAGACGGTGACACGTGTACAGGTAAGTCATGATGATGATGATGATGAGGAGGAGGAGGAGGAGGAGGAGGAGGAGGACAATGATGGTAATGATGATGACGACGACGATTATTTTTGCCATGTCTAATCAATGCCATAAATTAATATATATTTGCTAATACAGACATAAATGAATGTTTCGAGGAAATTGACGAGTGTGCCCAAGATTGCATAAACACTGTGCCAGGCTATGAATGCGCATGTCAACCAGGTTTTGTACAGGATCCTGCGGATAACACAACATGCATACGTAAGTTGTAAAAATGAACTTCTATAACACAAGAAAACCATTATAGAGTAAACAATTATTGTGTTTGCAAGGAAACATACTGTTTCCCATAATTACGTTCTCAATTAAAATGGAAACCCACATTATATTCGTTTACATTTTTATTGTCAGGTGCCCCTGACGAGCCAATGTAAATGTGACCTCATCTTGGTCGGGAACAAAACAAATTAAAAAACTTAATGTCTGATGTAAAATACTAGACTCGTCGCAATACATTAAACTATCTTTATTTATCAATTTCGCCTTTCCAGCTGAATCCGAGTGCCAGACCGCCAAGCTCTGTATCAATGGACAGTGTTTCCGTGACAGTCTAGGTTTTGAAGCTTGCATGTGTGATAAGGGTTACGAGCTCTCCAGTTCCAATGACACGCTCTGTTTAGGTAAGCTTTGGTTGACGGAATAACATCATAAAATCATACTTAAACAAATGCCTATTCACTTCCAGCGATAAGAACTTTGCATATTTGTAAATTATCTCATCCTCTTTCACCTCCTGCTCCTGGTCCTCCTCTTTCTTCAAATTTCCTCCACTGTCTTTCCCTCTTCCCCCTCTCGCTCCCTTATCTTCCTCTTCTTATTCCTCCCCTCTTTGTCTTTCTGTCTCTCCTACTTTTCTTCTTTCTCCTCTTCCTCTTCCCACTCCTCTTTCTCTTTCACTTCATCTTGTTTCTCTTCCTCTTCCTCTTGATCCTCCTCTTCTGGCTATTTCTCCTCTTCTTTCTCTTAGTCCTCCCGCTCTTCCTCTTTGTCTTTTCTTCTTCTTTGCATTCTCCTTTTCCTCTTTTAAAGGACTCCCGAAAATGCAATTTAACCTGTGTACGTCCTTAATACTTTGTAGATATCAATGAATGTGAGGCCGACAATCGATGTGATCCCGTGAATGGCGCTTGCACGAATACTATACCAGGCTACACCTGTTCATGTTTGATGGGATATGTACTGGCAGACAATCAACGAACATGCATTGGTAAGGTTGCTTTGCTAATGTCACTTTGAGGATTATATCATTTATACTTAGGGTTTCACATTCCAAATACAAATATTGTATATGAATGAGATGATGACTACAGTTTTCTGGCAATTATACTGCTAAATTATAAATACCTTTTGGTGAGTAAGAAACTATTTAAAGACACCAGTGGGACTTTGTCCTGCAGGCAGCTGTTTAATAATATCCCGTCTTGTAAAGTCGTGTTTTGAAATTTTTAAACAAAAATGGTTGAAGAGGTTATACTATTTAAGTTAACCGCTGGATTTTGTATTTGTCCAGCAGGTAGGTGGTACATGATATCTGTCTTGCATAATCAACATTTTAGAATTAAAATGCGCGATTGAAGTCATGAATGAAATATATAGTTCCTTCACTTGAATAATTAACAAACAGATTTTTCTTTCCTGTTGAATGGTATTATACCTCTAGGAAATGTGCACCAAATGTTACACCATTAAAGTTTGTGTTCCATTTTTAAACTTATAGATGTTGACGAATGCAGTGATGTAGGGATTAATAACTGTTCCTCCAATGCACTGTGCTCCAATAGTGAGGGCTCCTACTCGTGCTCATGTAATCCAGGTTACCAAGGCGACGGCTACAATTGTTCAGGTATGTCAGAAGTATCATTTTTAAGGCAAATGTTTATCTAGTTATACATACGTATTTCACAGGTGCCTTTCATACGGAACAATCTACAGCATTCATTTATACAAGAATTATATAAAGCACACCTGCTGAGATATCAGTATGCTTTACCAACAACAAATTGGGGTACTGACTTTATCTTGATACACGGGATTTTTTTTATCTATTTGTGTATTTTGTTTTGTTTTGTTTTTTATTTTATTATCAATACTGACGTTTTTGTTTCAGATATCAATGAGTGCCAGGAAGGAGTGACCACATGTACAATAAACAACACCTGTACCACAACACCAGTTTTGCAATACCCCAATGCAACATGTGTTAATACCGAGGGGTCCTATCGCTATGTTTGTGAAGAAGGCTTCACTGGAAACGGCATTCTATGCGTTGGTAAGGATTGCATATGGTATCACTGAAATGAAATGTTGAATAGTGCAAACGAAATTTTCAATAATGCAAATAACATTTTCAATGGTGATAATGAAATATTCAATGGTGATACCGGTAATCAAATCTAAAATAATGTAGTTAGCACAAAATTTTCAATAGTGAAAATGATATCTTCAATTGTGAAAATGAAATTCTCAACAGTGAAAATATGTTTTTCAATAGTGAAAACGTAATTTTCAATACTTAAAATATGATTTCAACAGAGATAATGATATCATCAATAGCAAAAATGTAATTCCCAGTAGTAGAAGTAAAATATTCAATAGTTTAAGTGAAATCTTCGACAGCAATTCATTTGCATAACATTACGCTGCAGCAATCTGGTTTGGAATTTTAATTTGATCAATCTCGGCGTCAGTTTTGCAATATTATTATTCCATTTAACTCATTGTCAATAATTTGCTTAAACCGTAATTTATCTGTTGAACATTTGTACTTATAGGTGACATATAAAAAAGTATACGGTTTAACATTTTGTCTTACCTACCATAGATATTGATGAATGTATGGACGGCCAATGTGATGAGGATTCCATCTGTACAAACACTCCTGGCTCTTTTCAGTGCGTGTGTTCCCCCGGATTCCTTGGCGATGGATACAACAACTGTACAGGTAAACAGAATTCTAAAGCGTCACTTCCAAACGTCACAGCAGTCTGTGGAAGAAGAAAATCAGACAAAAGCCATGATTGGCATTTAAGATGTATTATAAGATAAAAATGAACAAATAAAAAATCATCATCATCATCATCATCCATCATCCATCATCATCTCCTGTCCGACTCCTGAATTGGCGACTACAAGCTGCTTCTAGTCAAAACAGTTCAGATACATGAGATCACAAGTTCGCTGCCTTCCTGATTTTCTTCACTTGTGTTGAAATATACTGTGTATACTCCTTGCATGGCCGATTCTCAGAAACTAAACCATATATTATGTTTCTTATTTCCCAACAGATATCAATGAGTGTGATGTACCAGACATATGTGCAACCAACTCATCATGTATTAACACCGCTGGATCCTTCGCATGCCAGTGTCTGTCTGGTTTCCGAGGTGATGGCTTTGAGAACTGCACCAACATCAATGAATGCCAAGAAAATCCTACACTTTGTGATAGCAAGGCTACATGTACAGATACAGATGGGAGTTATGTCTGCCAGTGTAATAGTGGCTATACAGGCAATGGCACAGCTTGTCAAAGTAAGCTGCATTTGTTTATTCCTCTTCTTACATTAATTTAACAAATGTCCCGTGTGAAAGAGCATTATTTCCTTTTGGTAATCCGTATCAACTCGTTCGTTTAGGAACCACTTCAAAACTCAACCGGCGGTTGACCGCCCGGAACCGCCGGTTCTGGTCGGTTGCTATTGTTTAGCCTAGAACCATCGATTTCGGGTGGTCAACCGTCGGTTGGGTTTGGAAGCGACCCCTTAATTCACTCACATGTTTCCATCTGGCAAAACCTTAGCTTTGACAAATTATATGGTATAATATCAACAACAACTAAAACAACATCAAATTAATAACTTTTAGTTGTTTATTACAGCAATTTGCTAAAACTACATTTGTCAAAGAATTGTGTTAGTTATTTTCCCCGGAACAATGAAGTGAGGTTATCTTCTTCAATTCGGTTGAGAAAGAGTTTGTACCAAAATCACCACTTCTTGAGAAAAATCTAAATTTCGGTCTGAATCTACTGCCTGTGTGCCAAACGATATCGCATACTTCATCCGGAAGCTTAACTCATTCTTTGTTTTATTTCTATATTTGCTTTACTCAGACATCAATGAATGTGAATTATCGAACTTGAATAACTGTGACATTAATGCTGTATGTAATGATACCATCGGGTCGTACATCTGTACGCCCAAACGTGGATATTACACCGAAATGGGCGGGAATGCTTTGGCGGGAACCGTGTTAGGTAAGTTTCAACAACACTGCTTTAAGGGATGGGTATCATCTCGGGTATCATGTACATGAATGTTTTGCTGCGTATTATTACCAATCTGAGGCTACTTGGATTTGTAAGGTGTTGTAATTTTGAAATCTAATGCAAATATGTATATAAAAAAACGTAAAGCAAAAGTGAAAGTTTAATTATCTTTAAGCTGTACTGTCAATTCAGTGAGGCATGGAGAGGCAAAAAATATGAAATTGGGAATCTAGATTAACAATTGTGAGTATATTGTTTGTAAATTTGGAAACATCTAACTTCTAAAACATATAGTCAGCATGAATGTACATTATTTCATCTAATACGGTATTTTATCTAATGTTAACTGATAGTTTGATTACAATTGTTGTGGATATATTATGAGATTCACACCTCAAATTTGTGTTTGCCTCATGTTTATAAAGTGACTCTAACCTACCTCTATTGCAGACATCAACGAGTGCGCCTATGAGACCGATAATTGCGATATAGATGAACGAGCTACATGCAGTAACACTAATGGCTCTTATTCTTGTCAATGTAAGGATGGATTTCAGGGAGATGGGACAATATGTATTGGTAAGTTGACACGACCATAATTTGTTCTGTACAATCTAATTCAACCAGCATGAGAAGGATTTTGATTTGTACAATGAGAATTTGACAAACATCATCATTGTGATACAGAAGATAGGAGGAGTTTGTACAGAAATGCATCAATTAATTCAATTACAACTGGGGGAAAATATGAGTTATAAAGATCTTTCATCGTTTGATTTTGACATCCATAAGATATACGGTTTTCAATTGCTCGTGAGTCTATTATCTAGGTCTTACACAAGCTGCATCCAGCAAATCTTTTGTTTAAAAGTTTATTCTAGAAGAATTCAATAAAGATTGCATCAAATTGATTTCATTGATACTTAATGTTAAGATGCAGTCCACGCCCAGCTATTCATATTATCTGACCGTTGTCACAGCAACAACAGCGGCATATAGGTACAGATTAAATACTGGTAGCAAACTCAAAATAAACTTGGAATATGCAAAAAAGGTCTTTCACCATTCGTTTTTTCTTTGTTTGATTTTAGATATTAATGAGTGCTTGACCTCGATCCCGTGTCCAACAGATGTATTTGAAAAATGTGCCAATACATATGGCTCTTACACGTGTGTTTGTCAAACTGGATACTACCGGGATGATCTGACCGGGATATGTACACGTAAGTAGACAATTTTGGCAAAATCTTTAATTAATATTTATTTACATAAGTGGTTGATGTAGGATGCTATAGTTGCGCTTGCTACGCCAGGTGTGATGAATAAAGTGAAGGATATGAAAAAGTTTAGGAAAGACGATGTCGACAGATGAAATCCAGCGGTGTCTCTGAACATGCCACCATTTTAGATTTACTTACAACTTCGCAGAGCGATTGATGATTTACAGTATATAATTTGTAAAATTTTCTTTAATGTGTTCCTTCTTTATCACAGGTGCAATTTCGCAAACAATGTTTGTTGTTTTTACGGATATCAAAGGCTGGCAAGTTGATACGTTCCCCGACATGCAGACACTCTACAATCTGGCTGATGAACTGGCTTTCGATGTAAGTAACTTTTTGTTTCTCTTAATATTTTCCCCAAATATGTCATGTTTACATGAACAAAAATTCAGTAATATTACAAAATGTGATATATCATGGTTGCTCCTATTACCTACATTTGGGAGTTAAGTATAGAGACAAGTTGCTATAATTTTCCAACTGCCCCTCTCCTTTACGAAATTAAGGGAGACATTGTTAAAGATAAGATCTTTGTCGAGAAGCAGTAAATAACCTTTGCCATTGAAGCATTTTCCCATGCAGTGAAGTAATTTCTTCCTCCTCGTGTTGCAATTGTCCCTTAGATTTCCCATAAGGTGCTTCTTTACTTCCTTGAAACAAATTTACTGTTTCAAAACAGGAGGAGATCTGCTATCTTGACGACAAGTAGTCAGCACTACACTTGTTTGTGTTCTACTGCTAATGCCCCGATATGTATCCAACATGAAAAATGCACCAGACATACCAAATATGTTGTCTCTTTATTTAAACAATTTCTCATTGGTGACAATTATAACTGGCGATGCAATCTTTTCCCTCCAGGTTGATAATCTGTTTGAGAATTCCACCATAGCTGATGAATTTCTGGGATCAACAGTGGAAGAGTTCATGAATGTCTCCATGGGTATGCAGGTCGAAATCCGATTAGATCTTGTCTTGGGGACTCAGCTGACATTGATGGATCTTCAGATGGCTTTCATCAATGGACTGAGAGGGAGAAATATGGACTTTGTTGAGCCAGATAGTCGTGTCTTACGAGAAGAAGTCAATGTCACGCTACCGGGTAAGTTACAAGCTTGTGTATACTCTATAAACCAATATATTACCATACGGGGAACTAAATTAGTCCGTATTTTTCAAATCATAACTACGTAGCAAATCTTTCTGCATGTTTAATTAATGTACTTATGTTTAATGTCTATCCATTTGCATTTTGATAGCAACAAAATTATTAGCCAAAAATACCTATATCACGAACGATTCATGTACAAAATATATTAATATGCAGTGATTAGGGCTCAATCAATCCTAATCAATCATAATTTGCTAGTCTCTTACGCAACATAAAACCAGCAGTTCACAGTGTTGTAGAACGCAAGGGGTATACTATGGATGTTGTTATAGAGTTTCATTGCTTGTTGCATACTTCAAGGTTTATAGAGTATGGAATTAAACTCATCTCGAGCTGACTTGCATTTAATATTCCATCACTGCATTTATTCGTCATCTTACAAACTAAATACTTAGTATCCATTTCTGTTCTGTTTCAGTAATTGATCCATGTGACGAGGGAACGCATAATTGTTTTGATAACAACTTCAAACGCTGTGTGTTTACCGCCAATACAACATACACGTGTGCGGAATGTGAGGAAGGTTTTACGCGGGAAAATGACACATGTGGAGGTATGTCGTCTGATTTTGTCTGAAATTAAGCTGGTGTTATTCTGTGCATGTTATGTATCATTGACGACGTTAAAGCCATAATTATGTTTAAATTTTTATGTTTCATTCTTACCTTGAAAAAAACCCTCAAATAAATATTTTTTGTACTTTTGTTTTGCAGATGTTGATGAGTGTCTTTCTAACCCTTGCACAAGTGAGGGCGAGTCGGAGTGCGTCAATACCATCGGGGGATATTATTGCATATGTGATCCAACAACTCATATCATGATCAATGGACAGTGTCAGGGTAAGTTGAAAGCAAAATGAGCCAACTTGATGTAACGATAAAGTCAGGTATGCAAAGATGCCTTAAACTTTAAGGAGTACCAAACAAAAATGACTTAACTTACCTAAATATTGTGTGCAGAATCGCTATAAATCAACTAATAAATAACATTTGACAGCTAATTAACACTGGCACCCACGCTCCTTCTTCGGCCTTGTATATAAATTATGTAATCTAATGACGCAATAAACTTGGTTCATCAATAATATATATATTTACATGGACTGAAAAGGCATGAATCTAATACCTGCTTCTGTACAAAAGTAGTAATAAGTACGCTCAAAAAGCTTCCAGTGAGGATTAACTTCGGCATAAGGTCAATTAGCCATTACACGTATCGCGCATTGGATCTAGCCCTGTTTACAGTGCCTTGTCCTACATCCACTCAGTGTGCAACATCCCTTAGCCAGACCTGATTGCAGCGCTCTTCGCGCGCTCGCTGGAATCGTTGCTGGGTCTGTGGGAGGGGCGATCAGGGGAACAGTACTAGTTCTACTTGGATCATGCAAGGTATATGTAATCCGAAGGTGAATGGCTGATTTAACTTTATAATATACATTTATCCATATTAATGTATCTGGTAGGGCATGCGTCTAAACACATCCCATTGCATTAGAGACATTCGCTTATATTTTAATTACCGTATACTGAGATAATATCGTTCTGCCTGGACATTCATACTCAATCACCTTCCATCAAATTCTCTCATTGCAATCAATACTTAGAGATGTGCGTGCTAGCTATCACTCTGGGTTAATTAAGTGTGAGCAAATACCGTATATTAGGGAATTTCTCTTGGTGGAGTAAATGTAAGTGAACATTCTTTTGAGTGTGAGCACTCTATGAATATGTTTTTCAAGTTAGTTAAAGAGTGATTTCTTGTTCATATTGTAGCTTTCCGTCGATTCCGAGGCCTCTTTACGGTCATTGAAGTCAACAGATCGGCAGAGTTAGCTGTATTTACTGAAGAGCTGAATGATCCACTCACATACAAGTTTCAACAATATGCTACAACAATGTGTAATGTGGTATGTAGTTAGATAATCACACACAATATATAGTATTTTGTGTTAATTTAGTAAAACACTTTGCTTTTAAGTTCAAACTCAAGTCTATAATCATACAAGTTTTCGGGATGATGATGATAATGATGACGACGATGATGATGGTGGTGGTGGTGGTGGTGATGATGATGATGATGATGATGAAGGTGATGGTGATGGTGATGGTGGTGTTATTACACCACAACTCTCGACACAATATGGATGTTACATTTGGGTATTTTCACTAAATAAATATTCAAAGTGATTGCTCCATACACTCTTCCAAACAACTCACATCCACAGCAATACACCTCAAGATCCTGTTTCTTGCCAGCACTATCAGATCAGAGTTTTCAATTTTTTTTCCTTTCAGATTACCTCAACATTCAATAGTAACACAGATATCCAGCCAGATTACTACCAGTGTAGCATTCTTGGTTTCCAGTCTGGCAGTCTAGTGGTCTACTACGTCATTGATTTATATGCGAACTCTACGGAAACAGAAAATCAACTACTACAAGCAATTTTGGACGCTACGGATCCTGAAAATAGATTGTATTCCGTGGACGGTGATCAGAGCGTTACTCTGATACTTGACAGTGTCGCGATTGAAGGTACGAGATTATTTTCTGTATTCTGCAATTCAAAGTCCACTTTTCTTTCAGCATATGTATGATAATGGACAAAACGTCTGATGTCTTTAGGCCATATGATTATTTAGATTGTGTAGTAGTTGAAGTAGTAATAGTACTAAAATTCTTGTCAAACAGCAATGGTCCAATTACCGTACATATGTAATTATTCAAAAACTACTATCAGGGAATAAGTAAGATTGGGAAGTGACAGAGCCATTTGGCAAGAGGAACAGGCACGCTGCCATCTTGTCTCTTCTCCTTATTGGGAATGCTAAACGCCTACTTTACGTAACTGTCCTTTACAATGACTGAAGGTATCAAATGCTAGAAAATTGTTGGTGTCAGACCTTGCTACCATATTGTCAATGTAATAACAAAGAACTATCTTAAAAATATTTTCTTTATTTTTGACAAAAATACATATCGTGATATATCTACAGGAAAGAGAGTTTTATTTTTTAATATTTGTGTTCAATTTTACAGTTTTCAACGACGAGTGTCCTCCTAACTACTGTTTCAATGGTGGCATATGTACTGTTGATGAGACATTCTACAATCGACATTGCACGTAAGTTTTGTAATTGATTGATAAACATAAAATCACATTGCAGTTTAAACGTTTTCCTCCTTCAGTTTTTCATCCACAGTTAAATATTCATTTGTAACGTTTCATCTTGATGTAGCCATGATAACTGCGAACTAAGGCTGGTATCGACAAGCCTTTTGTCTACAATGTCGTCGACAAAGATAATGTCACTCGTTGTCGACAAGCCTTTTTATATGTCAAAAACACATGTCGACAAACTCGACGAAAATACAATGAAATGAAATGAAATAAAATAAATACTCGAAAAATAGAAAGTTTTTAAACATAGCAATGAAATTTACCCTAATATTTTACTCGCCTTTAGCATAAGTTTTTATGTTAAGTTATTACATTTTCATTAATTACATTCTGTCGCAGCATCACCACATTTCAATTAATGAGGGTGACGTATTCAACAGAGTGCCACAAGTTGTAATTTCATTCTTCTTGGCTGTATTGACAAAACTAATTGTCGACGTTGTCGAAGTCGGTCGCTCGATTTTGGTGGTTTTGTCGACAATGCAAATGCTTGCCGATACCAGCCCTACTATAAATAAATAAATAAATATGACATATTTATAGAGGATAGCCTCATCAGTGTCTAGCACTGCTTTCCATGAGGGTCCTCTCTCAGATGGTCAGATTTATTTGCCAGTTTTAGTGCAGGAGGGAAACCGGAGCGCCCGGAGAAAAACCTGCGGAAGCAAGTTTGGACTGGCAACCAATTGCACATACAGCGCCTAGACCGGGGTTCGAACCCGTGACAGTCCTGTGGACTCATTGGTGCAAGGCGAGGGAAGTACCGCTGCGCCATCTGCTTCCCCAAGAACTACCGTGTGGTATTACTATTTTAAACTGAGCAATACTACGTTGAGGTAGAGTTGTTGCTGCTGTCGTTGTTGTTGTTGTTTTATATAATCTTCCTATGTCTTACGATCACGCACTAATATTATATTATTATGTGTATGATTTTGTTTTATTCAGATGTCCCGAATTGTACACAGGGGAAAGATGTGGAGACAAAATTGGTAAGTTCTGCTACAATGTAAGCAGTAATTGCCGTAATTAAAAACAATTGCCTGTTCTAATCCGGGAGATTAAACTAGACCGTTTGTTAAATTTAAACAAGAATATTTTCCATTCCGTTCCTCGTCATGATGTAACAATAACCTATATTCAAAGTGTTAAATGAGAGTATTAGGATTGGGTATACCTTATAGTAAATGTTAATGTTTCAACTACCGTAAATATCAAAGATGAAAAATTTGCCTGTTCTGATCCGGGAGATTAAACTAGACCATTTAATATTATTATTTTCCATTCCGTTCATCTTCATGATGTCACAAAAACCT
>JXSR01S071680.1:72509-85369 GCA_000969725.1 Ophiothrix spiculata
ATGATCCTAAAAAAGGATCAAAAATGATCCTGGTAAATTTGATCCTTTTGTATATATTGATCCGAAAAAGGATCAAAACGATCCATATTGGATCAAAAGTGATCCTTAAAGGATCAAAATAAAATGATCCGGAAAACTACTCGTATATTTGATCCCGGCTTTCTAAGAGTGTACACGATAGGTGAGTCAAAGAAGTGCAAATTTATCCCGATTCTTTTTGGACTTTCCTTTCCCGATTATAATTCCTTCCCAGCCCCCATATAGCAATGATCTTCGGTGTTTGCTGTACTATGTTTGTGCAGCACATCTTGACATTCTTAAGTATGTAATAAATTAGCATAGGGTTTTTATTAAACTAGCCCAATTTATGAAGCAAAAGCGATATGAAAAAATTGTGTTCTGGGGCTAGAAGACACATAACACTAGGTCCCATAACGGATAAAGTACAAGGTTAGCTCAAGCTATATTATTCTTTCCAATCATCCATCTAAAATAGGTCATTAAACGGAAACAGAGTATGCGCTTATCAAAACCAACATGACCAAGGGTCATTGAGTCGAATTTAAGATTAAGCATATTCTTTCAGTTTATTTCTGTCACATTAAAAGGTGTATCTTCAGATTGCTCCATCCAGTTATGAATATTTCTGCTAGTTCTCTGTTTCAGCACTGAATCCATACGTCCATCGAATAAACCAAATATCCCTCCTGCATAAATGGAAAAATATTATTAAACTTCTATTATACTTGTATGAGCAGTTGTAAATCACTTATTGTTTAAAAAACTGATCTACAACAACTCTTTGGTGGATCTTCCCGTGCCAGGTTGCTATATCAGGATTCGGAAAGGTTATACATGGTGTATATCAAAATTAACTTACCCGCTGATGATCACTATGCATAACGATAGTGGTCGTCAGGCAAATGTATTTAGTGTTTTTTGTTTTGTTTTTGTTTTTTGTTTTTGTTTTTTTGGTTTCTTGTTTCTTTGTTTATTTATTTGTTTTGGTATTTACTCATACATTTGATTTCTTGGTTATAAGGGGGGTGTACTATACTGCAAATGAAATGATTTGCAGAGGAGAAAATTGCGCAATGCCAATCTTAAACATGTTTCACACAACTTGCTGATGCATCGAGTACCCAAGGTCAACAAAAAGAAATAACATAGTGGAATTATAGTCAGGCCCCTGACACTTTATCCCATGTACTTCATAGCTCATTTGATTACTATTTCTCAACGGTCGCCGGTTAACGTTTCTTCGCTGATCACGTGATCAGTGGCTCCAATTAACGAGAACACACAAAGAATAATCCTTCTCAAATATCGATAAATCCTGACATCGTCCTTGGTGTGTGTTACGCTTAATCGGGTATACCAGGTGTGCAGCATTCTCCATTGTGTGTTCTCGTTTTTTTTGTCCACATATTACGTTACACATTACGTAACTGGGGCCATGTTTTGAGCTCAGTGTCATCTCTGTTACTCTATAGTACTCTTATAGTATTCAAAAATGCTTTCTGAAAAGTATCTGTTTCTTTGAATGGAGAACAGATAGCAACCTACCTGTATGGATGAATAGGATCTTATTTCCTTGGAATCTCGATGGGTTTTCCTTCAATTGTTTGACCATATGGAAAGCTGCTTTGCCAGTAAAAGTTCCATCTAAAACTATTCCTGTTGAGGTTGCAACGTCACAGAGAAATTCTGCGAAGTAAATCATTGTTTCAATGTAAAATTATGAAATTGCATCGTATAATACTGGTAATGTGTTTTGGGTGGATATAACTAAACCATTAGTCGCACTTGCAACCCTCGCCTATATAGTTCACTAACTTAATAAATCCACAGACTCTACATAGAACACTGATCCATAAAGCCACTGACAGTCGAGCCGTAGGCGTGCCTCTCTTGTCAGTAAACCAAATCAGTCGAGCCCGATTGTAGTGCTACTAAACCATATGATTACGTTGGTTTGTTTCGGTCGCTCAATCAAGACTGTAATTCTTCTTTTGCTGCAGAATAGCTTAAGGTTTGCTTATACATGTACTAAAACTGGAAACAGGTCGGGTCAACAATTCTCAAGATCACAGTAACATGCGTTATTAGTACTTTTGTCTGAGTGCTAATTACCTAATTCTTCGTCGGTTGAAATGGCAAATCCAAGTCCTACACCACCATCAATTATGTCAATAATATCATGCGCACTTGGTCCAGTTGGCGGTGTCTGGTTCGAGTCCCGTAGACCCAACTCTTCTAATATTCTATTGACCTCTAGAACAGTGTACTCTACATCATCTACAACGATAATGCCATGAACCCTGCAATAGAAATTGAACACAATGTAGCTGTTTCTAAACATAATAATTGTTGGCAGTGTAATAACATTACAAAAAGGTTGAAAATCATCGTTCCGACTTACTGAATATGCGTTGCGGAAGGGATTTCCTGGTCACATACGCTTGCGGCGAGGTTACGATGTGTTTACGGCGTCATACCAGGTAGATTTCAGCAGACACCGATCGGACACCGGCCGATCGGTGTCTGCTGAAATCGGTGTCTGCTAAATTGTAACACCAATTTAATTCTGAGTTAAAACCTTGCGGCGTGTATGCGATGTCTTCACTTATGGTCTAATAACCACCGGAGTCCGACCGGGCATCGTAAGAGCTCGCAAGCTTTCATCGGTGTCACACCGGCGTTGCGGCATTACGGCTTTGCAGACGCCGGTCGGAGACCGGTGGTTATGTGACCATGGTGTTCCACATCATAATGTTTGCAAATCTCTTATTGCGAAGGACGCTTTGAGCCAATGGTTCCAAACAAAAGTCTATGGGGAATAATTTCTGTTGCCGTTTTAGTACTCTTCATTTTAAATGAAGCAACAGTTAGCATAGACCAATTCATATTTCTTCTGTGCTTTAGGAACAAAACCGAGTGAAAATTTAGTTCAATAAAGCTAAAAAAAATTACAGAAAAATAAATAGTAAATAGTTCGATGGTTAAAAATGACATAGTGGAATATTGGATTCGTAATGGGGTTCGGGGTCGGTATGCTATGGAAAATTGTCGGCCGCTCAGTGTCATATACTTCCTCAGGATAATGTATAATGCGCTTCGAAAACGTTGGGCACGGTAATTTCCCATGCCATACCTTCGCTTTACCTAATAACAAATACAGGTATTCTTTAAGACAAGGTGTTCTACGAGAGCTTGGCTTTCATTTAATTTGATGTATATTTTACTTAAAAAAACAATATTTCAATGCGTTAAAACTCTTCTATTCCACCAATTATCATGATTATATATTCTTACTTGAGTTTAGATCCTGTAAGGTAATTTCCAATCGCTAGTCCAGCTAAATTGCCACAGCTTCCTATAGCAACAACGATATCCGTGAAACGTTCTCTCGCATTCTGAAAACAACGATCAACATTAAATATTTCATTAAAATTTATTGCAACAGCCTTTATTAGAAGAGGTCTTTAAATATGTCTAACATCATAGGTAAGTAGAAGAAAAGAACGTTTAGGGTTTTAAAAAGGCAATCATAAAGATGCTTTTGACGGTTGCAACAGAAACATTTTCTATGCCGTTGATTATTTCGATGACAAAATTCAATTTGATTTAAATGGTTCAAGGTCATTATTGGGAAATTGCCTCTGGAGTTATTAAAAATACAATGACCGCTAAAATAGACCATATTTACATAAAATAGAGGGAGTAAAGAGGAACGTTTAGGGTTACAGCACAATCATGAAAAATAGCATTGAGGGTTACAACAGAAATTATGCCGTAATGTCGTGTTTCAAATCCAAATGGCGCTAATTATGGGGTTACATTGCATCTCAATCCATTTGTCAGATAGTGTTATATATAGATCATAATAATTAGGCTTAAGCTGAATTCATACTCAAAACGCAATGCGTTGCGTTTCCGATCATTTTCACCGCAAACGGCACAGCAAATGAATTCACACTCAAAACGCAAACGGGCTGCGGCAGCCGATGATATAAAAACGCAATAGAGGGTTTGCACGTGACGTCATATCATACTCACAACACCATTTCTATGGGCTGGCAAACAAAAAGTCCGGTCACATTACAATCTTTTCGCAGTATCAAGACACCAGATCACAACTAATCAGTACATTTATTTAGTTTAATTTTCAAGTCATAATTTGAAGTCAATCACGAGTTACAGTTGATTTTAATGTCTTGTTAACATCACAAACTACTCCGCCCTCCACCAAGATGGCGTCGAAACGGTCTGCGTGTATGGTGCGTGTCGCGTCGTGCAAACTCTCTATGGAAAGTTCAGCTTTTCTCAACTCGATTTGCGTTGACGCAAGTGGTGTTGCGTTTTGATATCGATTGATCGGAACTCCTCAAATCTTTTACTGCACATGCTCGGTGCGTCGTGCGTTTGCGTTTGCGTCGAGTCTAAATTCAGCTTTACACATAATGAGTAAACCTACTTTATATACCCTATGAACTGATCTAAAGTTATAAGAACATCAAACGAGTTACACATAAACTTTTGCTGACCTTGATAATCGAACCAGCACGTACATTTTGCCTCATAATTATACCTGTAGAAATAGTTCTTGATATTCCTCTAAAGATCCAAATACTCCGACGACGGACGAGCCTCCTACTGATATTGGATATGCCTTTTCGTTCTTCTCTTTTCTGTGGTAAATTTTAAGTGAAAATGGGTTGAGGCTCTGACAATGCAATGTAAGGTATTAGTTTTCACATCTTTAATAATTGTTAAATACAACGAAAACTCATTAAAATTTCTTAATGGTGTTAAGTTATATTTGTTATTCCGCTTTTAAAGCACCAATCACATTTGTGCATAACCTCAGATAAGGTATTCATTTTAACAGGTATGGTCTCAGATAGGGTATCCATTTGAATATGATATTGTAGCTTATGGTCTCGCAGAACAGGCATGGTCTCAGATAGGATATCCATTTAAATATGATATTGCAGCTTATGGTCACGCATAGGATATTGTTTCACTCATTTTGGTCTCATATTATGGTTAACTTTGGAGCCTGTGATACGTGGGAGATCACCCGAGCACATGTTTGAGATTACCAACAGAGTAACAGAGATGACACTGAGTTCAAAACATGGCCCCAATTAGCGTAACGTGTAACGTAATATGTGGATAAAAACGAGGACACACGATGAAGAATACTGCACACCTTGTACCCGATTAAGCGTCAAGGACGATGTCAGGATTTATCGATATTTGAGCAGGATTATTCTTTGTGTGTCCTCGTTAATTGGAGCCACTGATCACGTGATCAGCGAAGAAACGTTAACCAGCGACTATTGAGTAATAGTAGTCAAATGAGCTATGAAATATATGGGGATAAAGTGTCAGGGGCCTGGTTTCCCTACTCCGTAATCTCAAACAGAGCAATATCTGTTCAAATGTGAAGTATATGAACTTGTTTTAGGCAAAAGAAAAAGGACCTTCCCATCATAACTTTCTTCCAATGTGATTTTTTGTACAGATTGTAATGATCGATGATGTTGATGAAACATAGCACGATTTAATATCAGACTCCATCCCAATTTTGCATTTCAGATATGTTTTATAACGAAAACAATAATTACACTTCCAAGCAAATTTATTTATCTATTCTTTCTTTATTGAGGGTTTTACTGGTTCAGTGACAAGCACTGCTTTTCAACCAGGCCCTCATTGTATTACGATATAGCAATAAAAAAGATACATATTATTCACTATTAACAATATATCATACAGTATTTACAATGGAAAATTCTTTACAATTAATGAGTTACAAATATGTTTGAATTACAAATAAGCATAATGGCTGCTACAAGATAATACCATATATTGCTGTAGTTACAAAATTACAAAACGATATAGTATTGTAAACACAAAGAAACAAGTTAGTGAAAGTAGGCCTAAATTTCTTTAATTTTCAACTGAAATTGGCCCATAGTCATTATTTCCATCTGACCCCTTACTGTCGGTGGCAAAGAGTTCCAGGCATATGATGCCCTAACATGATATGTACGCTGACCTGCATTTGATTTAAATTTTGGCACAATCAGTGTATTAGAAGTATGATTTCTAGTTATATGTGTATGGTTATTATGAACAAATTCAAATTGAGAAGATAGGTAAGATGGATATTCATTCTTTAAGCATTTGAAGACAGTCGTTAATAGAGTATAATGCCATCTTTTGTTTAGTTTATCCCACTTCAGTGTATTCATTAAATCATTAGTTGGTGTCCTTATATCTGCTGACAAAATTATTCTAGCTAGATTATTAATTAACTTTCAAAACGAAGGGGGATGTCTACCAACAAATAAATTTTCTTTAGTATGCCTCTGTAGGCGCTTGTGATGCTATATATAATATGATGTGACTATATTTTTGACTTTGAAAAAATACTTTTTCTTACGCATACTCATACAGTTTCCATAGCAACGGTGGCCATATTTGATTTAATGGCTTTGCGAAAGATCAAATTGCGAAGTAACAATAATATATTTTTAAAAACTAACAACGGTTATTACATGGTAAACGTACTATCTATGTCGTGAGAGAGCCAATTTTTGGAATTTATTATTTGACCTCCAAATAGGCAGGTAAAAATTGAATGTGTAATTTTGGTGGGAAAATGCAAAACAAAAAACTCGTCGTTTTTGGCTCATAGGACAACTATGGAGATGAAATGTCCAAAATGGACTCTGTAGCGACATTGCGCTCATTAAAATACACCAAAATGCCTATTTTCATGATGATAGGTGAAAACATGGCTTCAAAATATGAACATTTTGACTCAAAAATACGATTCTGTGAAAATGTCAAAATGTGAAAATGTCGATTTTCACAGAATCGTATTTTTGAGTCAAAATGTTCATATTTTGAAGCCATGTTTTCACCTATCATCATGAAAATAGGCATTTTGGTGTATTTTAATGAGCGCAATGTCGCTACAGAGTCCATTTTGGACATTTCATCTCCATAGTTGTCCTATGAGCCAAAAACGACGAGTTTTTTGTTTTCAAAAGGATTTCCTTTACTACACATTTCTATGCAATTTTACTGTCAAAATTATTGATTTAAAGCGTTTTAGAAACAAAAAATGAAATGTTTTCATGTTCTATTATAAAATATACATATCAAAGGGGCTATTAATAACTTTATCTCAAAATATTTTGTTATGGAAATTGATTTGTTTGGTAGACATTTAAGGTATACTTAAATGAACATGCATAAATTAATTTTTTGTCAGAAAACGAAAAATGATCTCACCACCATGTTTACGAGGCCATATTTTTTTCAAAATATTAATTCTCCACTTTCCGTTCATTTTTTCGGAGTACCCCGCAATATCAATTAAACAGAAGATTGAACTTACTTTAACTTATCACAAAGTTGTTCAACTCGAGGATCCAACTCTGTAAAAACGTCAGCATCGATTGGTGCTAAATATATATGCGCACCAGCCATTCGGAATAAAAGAGTGTTTCCATCGCAAGGAACTTCTTTAGGATCCTGAAAGATAAACCAGCATCAGCAAAAATCAAAAACAAAAGGTCCGTTGAAATGTTTCGTAAATTATCTCATTAAAGGACAAAGGTTTTAGTTTGTAATTTACAAAAAAGTATCGACTACTCCAGTACAAAAGAGACCTGACTATTAAAGTACGTGATATTCTATTGTCTATGCTTTTGCTTTCGCTCGTGTAAACACAGAAGAATTGTTACGGATTGCAAACCCTCAAGTTGGGATTGCTTACATCAATTGACTCGAGTTAATACAATCAATAATGGGTTTGCAAAATATTTTACAAAAGCTTACTAATTGCATTGTTATGCATTTACAAACCATTTGAACTAGGATGTTGTGTGCCTTATGGCCAAAGAACCTAGCATAAACATTATGTCAACGAGTTTGTTGTTGATAATGGTGCTCACTGGTGGGATCAAGAAATGCAGGTGTTTAAAGATTAAATTAATTGCAAAAATACTGAATAAAGTTCATGTAACGTTCGGTAACGTTTGCGATCTCGCACAGAAATGGTTTTTTGCTTCAAATGAGTTTAAAGTAAAATTTCCCTGACATGTTAACGATTTTTTTATTGCGCTTTTAACAGATGATTGGTAATATATTTACAAATAGTTCATAAAAGTGGTAGGAAATTCTATCGTCAGAATTTCTTTTAATGCAATGTTTTGTTTGGTAACGTCTGGTAACGTTTGTGACATTTTGGTGTAACTTTTTGGTAACGTTTGTGACATTTTTGAATGAAAACATTGCTCATGCATGCACGGGTAGGAAATTACAAAATTTCTGATTACAAAATACTTTTCACGTACCGAGTAACAAACGTATGACTGAAAAAACTCATATGGTCGAATAAAAAAGCTGATTTTTAGCTTGAAATCAAAAAGGTTCAGTTTTCACTGGAATGAGCCTGTAGGCTATGGTGGCCCACAATAGGTCAAGTCGCAGCTACCCTATTATCGACCTCATTATGCGAATTCTAAAATCCAAATGGCGTGAAATAACTTGCCAGGCAATTCACAACCATTTGAAGCGCATTGTTCCAATAGCAACAAAACAGTTTCAATTACCCCGTCGATATTGATCTAATTATAATGACTGTTAGCCATGTGATTGGTTACACCTCTGCCGCGCCCCTATTATGATGTCATCATTACCGTACTCTAAATGTGCAATGCAAACCCATAGAAAAAACAATGATACATTTATTTTTACAAGATTAGGAAAACTTTCAGTCAATGCTTTATAAACTTAGTCAAATAATCATTTTGAGACGATGAAAAATATTATAAGCAGAAATAATGTAAATTAACGTGATCGAATATGCTGAAAATAATGATTTTTAGAGGCGTTTGACTGGCGTTTTACACCATGCCCAAAATACCACAGATGTCTAGTAAAAAATGTACGACAATCCACTTTAATATGCCTTTTCTAGTCTTTTAATTCGGGATTTGATCTGCGTATAAGATAGGTAATAGTCTGTAGATAACATTAATAACCAGCTAAATACGTTGAAAACAATGGTTTTTCTAATTCAAGCTGTACAAATCCTGTATACAACATAATTGTTGGTCATTTTTTTATGGGTTCTACCGTTGAGTGTTCAAGTATACATGTTGAGTACATGTGCTCTGATGTGTTGGTGCTATATAATTGGCGTGACCTCGCCTATCTATAAACTGTTGAATAAGATCAATAGATATATTGGGATTTCAAATCGTCGTGAATTGCACGAAATGTCACACATAATTCGGTAAATCCAATTCAGTATTTAAGTGTTACCCGTCATCCGATTATCACCCAGATAACTGGATCACGCTTTCCTGTTTTGAACCATGATCGAAATGATCACTTCACAAAAGAATTGCACGTACCGTTGTAAATGTAAATTGCACTATATTAACACGGTATTTATACATAAATGTGCAACAGTTTTTGGTCTTCCAAGTCTATAATTTCGATTTTATAGGGCTTTCAAAAATATTTCAATAGGACTGTGTATCCATTTCTTATATATGATTGTGTAGATACTTACTGATGTATGTGACTGCACAATGAGATGAGGTGTAAGTCCAAACCTTCGTGCTGCTAAGGCAGTACATCTGGAATGGTTGGAACCGAACGCACCGATCGTCACAATAGATTGACAACCTTTGTCGATTGCGTCGGCCAAAAGAAACTCCAACTTTTTTACCTGTAAGTGAAAAATGAACACGAGTTCATGTGATTTCTTTGCATTTCGTGGTGTTTTATGTTAAATAATTGTACATGGACTAAACAGGAACAGTATAATATTCCGGCGTGTCAGTGCTCCAAACGTTTTTCAGTTTGAACTCCTTTTTATCTTGAAAAGTTGTTTCTACGATCTGTAATCAATCTTTTATCCAAAATTCAAACGGTAGTTGCTCCAAAAATCTTTATTCCAAATGCATTTGTCCCGAACAGTTGTTGACATCGTTTTCCCCGAATGGGTTTTTGATCCGAATGGTTTAAATCCGAAAGTTTTTTCACCGAATTTCTGGAGCAAAACTTTCCGGTCAAGACCGATCAGATCAAAGAAGGGCATTTTGCTATGCGTTTGCCACCACCCTTCACTTGTGACAAATTTTCGATTTTTCTAGACCTACCCATGCAGTTTAAAGCATGTGGTGCATACAGTGATAATATTTTGTTGTCTTTATATATTTTGCTCTCGGTGCTTGGGTGTGGTGGTTGAAAAAAGTTACAAAGACTCTGTACATTGATAATATAGAAATTTCACATGGTTTACCTTGTTGCCCGATAAGTCTGAGCCAGACATGTCTATTCTTTTTATATGCAGCTCAAAGTCTTGTGGGAGTCCAGGAAGATCCCATTTGTGAATAGGGGTGTCGTTGTTGGCCAGCTATTGCAGAATGAAAGATACAGTCAATCTATCAATCATTTTAATCTATTCATAACACACTTAAAAATTAGAGGGAAAAAGAATACTAGATATAGATGTTAATTGGTATATCACTTAAGAATCGTCTCCAAATTGTCCCCTTGAAATCAAAAGGGATCCGTTTGTAAAGAGGTTTGTTTGCCTCCATATAAAAGATGTTATAATGCCAAAAAACGACGATAATCAAAGACGAAAGCAGGAAACCAGCCAAAAAAGTAATAGAATAAACCCATGAAAATTACACGCAAAGATTGTAAGGTTTTTTTCTGGGACACTCTGTACAATTGATGTTCTTGGGTATTAAGTCATTTAGCTATTTAGACCATCCCTCTAGAATAACCGTCAAATATCATAAATCAAATTTAATCTGGACTCGGCAATCGTCGTATACTTTTTAAAATGTGATGTTTATTTTTGGTAACGATGAAACATATGATAAATTTAGGTATATTAGGTACTTACATTTGACAGCTTGTATTTCGGAATATTCTTCAAACTTGCCGCCCATTCAGGAGGTTCGTATATGACGAGTTGGTCCCTGTAGTCGATTCGTGCTTCTGGTGTATTATTCGCCATATTGTATGTAAAGAATTGCTTTACGATTGTATTTTAATTTAGAAAACTGCTATTCATGCCAACCAGTTTATACAGTATTTTGATCGTATCACTACAAAGCAAAGGTCAAACTTGGTAGTATAATGTCTCGCAAACCATGCAAACAGTATATTATACCCAGGGGGGGGTAGGACGTGACGTCATGAGATTTTGAAACTCCCATTTAAAAAACTTGAATTTTAACTAACGCTCAAAAATGTCATTTTATGCCCTTACTTAGTGTATAAACATATGCAGATTTCAAAACCGTTGGGGTTTGGACTTCAACCCCAGAAAACTAAACAGATATTCTGAATATTTTAAAGAACTACTTTTCTTTTTATTTACGCATTGAAATATACGGGCGATACCACGGATGAATACGTTTCAAATCTGAGTAAACAGTCCAGGCAGTTTATTACGCAGCCACTGTTGTCTGATTATACCCGAATGTGCTGACAAAATGCAGTAACGTTTGCCAGCTACATGCGCACACACCGTGAGTCGACACGGTCACACCACTATCTTGGAGGTGGTTCAATAGAATGTTTCTGGAAAGTAAAAACTGTCACTTGAATACATTTTACACTGAAAGTAAAGAAAAATGAGCAAAATGGTTTTCAAAATCGGACATACGGGTGTTGAGAAATTCATTACCCTGCCGATGACTTCGGCAGAGTTTTGTTTTTGACAAGTTTCCCCGAGGGGGGGGGGTAACTGGGTATTTTGACCGGGTAACCACCCGCGTTACCAAAAAAGCGAGACCTGGACAGGTCTCGAGACTTGCAATATAGGGTATCAAAATCGACCTGGTACTCTGAAGGTCTCAAATAGAGTATCAAATTTGGCCTTTCAGTTTCTGATAAGGTATCAAACTATGAAGAAATGATAATGGTGCCTTAAATTGCTTCAAATACCTGGACACACTCCTTAAGAGTGTTCAAATGGTGTACAGTTACATTTCACCTATGATTTCTTGTAATAATTATTTCGTCACGGTCTCAGATAGGGTATTCATTTGAACAGGCATGGTCCCGGATAGGGTGTCCATTTGAACAGATAAGGTAGATTTATGGTCTCAGATAGGGTATCATTTCATCAATTTTTGCAAAATTTTTGGTCTCACATAGGGTCACCTTCGGAACCTGCGGAACTCGGGTGGTTACCCGGAAACCAAAATCAGTTACCCCCCCCCCCCCCGGGCAAGTTTCTGTTTCTTTCTTCTTAAGTTACATGGCACACGTAACTAATTTGAGAGGTTGCGTTTCACCTCCGCTATCGCTATTTTAGACGGTAACCTTATTTCTATTCAAATGCAAATGGGCAGCTGTTAATTTAACGTGAGCGAAACCCTTATTGAACTAAATTTCATTTAGAACTGTACGTTAAACACCACTATTATATGTGTCTCGTGTTGTTTTATTCATACAAATTATGCCATTTAGACAATGTAACTACTAGATACCCGTAAAATTGATATCACAGCGTTATTAGTTTTTGAGTTATAAACAAAGGTAGATGCCTATGTCAGAAACGCATTTGTTCAATATTCAACAAAATAATAAGCATACACGTTTTGTGGTATGTTAATGTGTATTTTTTCTAATGATCGGGATCAGACTTTAATATTAAACCAAATTTGATACAATTTTAATTGAATAATAAGGCTCTCTTTTAGAATATCTTTTATGCAAATTACGGATACCTGCATTCCATGCATTCCAGAATGCGTTGTTTATATTGAACCTGTCAATCAAGTTTTGGCGCGAAAGTT
>JXSR01S071691.1:13783-24379 GCA_000969725.1 Ophiothrix spiculata
AAATGAAAACAAGTTCCGCAAATTTTCCTTCGAACTCCGAAAATCCCCACCGTCCACTAACTCCATTATTGGGTGTAAATTCAACTCCACAAATGAGGTTGGATCCCCTTTTCAACTCCATTACAAGGTTTAAATTTAACTCTAAATATGAGGTGATCACCTTTTTAACTTCATTAAGAGGTTTAAATTTGACTCCAAAAACGAGGTGATCACCTTTTTAGCATGTTTAACTCAATTATTTAACTCCAAAAACATTTTAACTCTATTATTGGATTTAAATTTAACTCTAAAATGAGGTGATCACCTTTTTAACTCTATGGATAGGTTTAGATTTTACACAAAGACAGAGTTAATTTTAAATCAATGTGTTTGGTATTGTTTTACCCAATCGTGGTTGAGTAAGAGTTACTCAAAAACGAGGTGGTCACCTTTTAAATACCATATTGAGTTAAATGTTACTCTTTTTAAATTTAAATTTTTTTAGAATGTATCTGAATAATATGACATCCAGTAATGTGTATCTAGCACCTATTGTTGAAACAGATACTCTGAAGATTATCGATAAATTTGACCCTAGATCTCAAAGGGGTTGCATTTTAGTCACTAGCATATGTCTTAATATTTAACCACCTTCAAGATAAATATAACTCCCATTTCACATTTTTCACTTTTCACTTTTTAGGAGTTAATCCCTTATGGAAACAAGCTCTTCATATATTGACAGGTTTTTTGTGATCTATGACCAATTCAAAACTCATTTTGAGAATGTCGATTATCAGAGCAAGACCTTTTTAGAAAGCTTTTTACAGGAACTTCTAAACGCATTTAAATTGCATAATTTAGTACTGCTTTGAACTACACTTTATCGATACTCGAAATTGATGACTGCACCTGGGTGGCTGGCAGCTGTCCACAACAAATGATTAGGACAAATTAAATAATATTTTCTTGTCAATTTGCCAAGTTGATGATAATAATAAAACTATCTTCCAATAGCGTATTTTCTTTTCACTACGTTATCTTTCATTTCCTACTTATGAAAATTGAAGACTCGGACTCATTTTGTCTTTTTGCATCAGCAATATATTCAAGATGTAAAATTAACGATCCTTAAGACGGTTAGCAAAAGGCATTACTAATGTATTGTAGATAATTAAAAACAACGCGACAGATGTTGCGAATGATTATGCTTCAGCAATGTACTTCAGATGCATTTCCATTGTGTATTGCAACATCGCGAGAGGTTTGTGCGGATTTCCGAAGCATCGGCGAAAAGATATTGTACAGGTATTAAAAGGCATTATAATTGTTTTTCCCGCGAGACATTCCCGATGTTTTTCTCTAATCTTAGTAAGGTACAGTTCTTTGTTACAATTTTGCCTTCTTTAGCATGCCAGAATTTCACGTTTTTTTCGCATAAGGAGTAAAGTCTCTATCACACCTAAACATCGCTAATCATGATTTCACTTGCACAAACATGTGGCAAAATGGCGTCAACTGATTTCTTTGAAGACAAGACTTCCGAGCAAATAAGATAAATTGATTTGGTTTAAATTATGTCAGATTATAGGACTTATATATATCTATACTTATTAATTAATTACAAATAACATTTAATAACATATTGTGTCGAATTAGAATGATTATGTTAGTTTTGTCTGTCAAAATATCTGAGCACTACAACTCTGACCTCTTCCTTTTACAGCTCTGTATTGTCTTTTGTTTTTAATATCTGCATTCCTCTTCATTCGTCACTGTTCGTCTTATATGAGCATTGACAGGGGGGTTGGAAGGAAAATAAAAGTGATGCGGCCCTTGGTAAAAGTGGCGCGGCCAGTGGCCCTTGAGTTATCAAAAATAAGGAAATAATTAATCCCCAGTAGACTACAGTTATTAAAAACGATTTTGTACAGTTCTATGTTGTGGTTATTTATGCTGGGACTATCGTCAACGCATAAAACTAATTAAATTAAATTATTATTTTATTTTTCTGGCTGAAAAGTGGTGCGTCCAAAGCCCACATGGCCCACACGGTTCCGACGACCCTGAGCATTGATATAATTTATATGTAAAATGAGTATTTCATCGATTTAGCAAAGAAGAAGAAGAGAAGAAGAAAAAGAAGATAAAGAAGAAGAAGAAGAAGAAGAAGAAGAAGAAGAAGAAGAAGAAGAAGATGAAGAAGATGAAGAAGAAGGAGGAGGAGGAAGAGGAGGAGGAGGAGGAAGAAGAGAAGGAGGGGGAGGAGGAATAGACTTTCATTTTGTCTTATAGCATATATTTTTAAACTGGTGGTTTCAACACGTAAAAATTGAGTTGAATGGGGAAATCCACAGAATCTGAACTCAGAACAGTTCAGTACCGAGTTGAATGAAATTAATACCCAAAACTTGAATTTTACCTTGCCAAATAACATGGATCTATTAGCTTTGCGGCCCACATTCTGTCACGTTATGAAAGTCTGTCTAATGTGGGGTTACTCAGTTTACCTTAAAGGGACTAGCCTAGATTCCACTTAGAATTAAAAAATTATGGAAATGCTTTAAATAAAGCTTAAAAGTGTAGTAAAATCAAAAAAAAGTACAAAAATGTACACAGAAATGGCTCAAATTGACAGCGAATTGATTTGCAATATATCAATCTGTGATGGTGGTGTGACTATCCAGTGTTTACTAAATCCTAAAGTTGAACCTCGTCTGTATGTACAAGACAAAAGTTCAAATGAAGCTCTTAGAGATAAGTTAATTCATATCGAAAGAGAAACAATTTTATCAAAAATAATTTTGTTTACCCATCACAGGTCTAGAAACAAGATCTTTTTAAGATTTGAAACTAGACAAAAAATACAGCTGGTAAATAATTTCATTTTTTCTCCTCTGTTACACAAATTCAGCGGAAACTACTGGTAGGATATGTTTGTATAATCATGTACTATCAATATATGTGAAAAAAATATATAGTCAGAAAATCAGCGGACAGGATCTAAGCCAGTCCCTTTAAACCAACGCCGATCACTGAGCACTAACGTTGCATGGACCTACCTTGTTTTGCTATCTGAGAAATCACAACAGCCATCTTGAAATCGTCACAATCAGATCGTGTCAAATAGGGGTACTATCATGATAGCCATTTGTGCACCCACCACAGAGGCGTGCCCAGGATTTTTTGAGTGGGGGGGGGCACAACCATCAGTTTCCCCCAAATGACCAGTAGCGGCAGAAGGTTAAAATGTGATATTTTTAGATATTTTTGATAATGCGGTCCTAGTGCGCGAACATTTTTGTCAATTCAACTAAAATTGTTTACAAATCTTGCAATTTACGCTACGCAAAACTTGGCAAATTTTGACTGAATATTGAGATAATACCTGAAATTTCGCGCGAAGCGCGCTAAAAGTTTTGCTTCTTTCACATTTAAATTATCAAAAACAAAGAGAAATTCAAGGTATTTTTTTTTTCTCTCCCCCCCTTTCTTTTCTATCTTTTTTTCGTCAAGATCCCTAAATGGGCCTTTTCCCCCGACTGACTCACCAAACTGGGGGTTGGGTGGGGTAGGGGGTGCCCCCCCCCCCCACACACACCCCCTTTGGGCACGCCAGTGACCACATCTGCAATTAGATCGTAATATTTTCCTTAATAATAGTGCTGTAACCATCAGTACTGGTAACCATTAACCTTATATCTAAATCGATGGTGTACTTTTAATATTTCTTCTTAAATTTTATCATAATGGCATTGACTATAATAGTGTAGCCGGAGGGTCATACTCACAATATTTCATCGGTCGAACAGAAGAATTCATCTATGGGTAAATTTGAACCACTATTGGTAAATGTTTAACTGAAGAGGATGTACATGTATGTCGTTTAATTTTGAATGGCATCGTTTTGATTAAAAATTTGAAATAAAAATCTCAGAAACAAATAGACAGAAGTAGGCTTCAAGGCAAAAATTGGTGAGAAGTTGAGACTTAAGTTTAGATGTTGTTGTTTTTGCGCATGGCGACCTTTCTTCCCTTTACTTGTCATTTTTAACAGTTAGGGCCTATGGATGTACCGTCTGAGCGAACTGAGCTTCATGTAAACTGCTGGTCGAAACTGTTGCACCCCCGATTTTGAAAGCCTGGCCATGTAACTGGATCAATTCGTCGAAAGTGTTTTCATATGACTGCCATCTGGATACAATGATGGCAATTATGGTAATGATAGTTTAGTCTAAACTCTGTAGTTTATTATTACCATAATTACCATTTAGGATATTTTTTCGCCTTTTTTTATTGACGAATGCCTGAAGTGGAGAAAAATAATTTAGACTTCATTTTAATTACAACAATGGTATAGGTATTCAACCCTCGTCTAACCAATCCTTTTTTTGTAACACTTCTAACCAAGGCGGTGCAACCCCTTTACTTTTTTGAACGGAAACCATTATAAAATTGGTTTTGCTATCAATAGATGTCGAAAAATCGAAATGTTTTCAAAAATGGCCACCAAAATCTTTTTTTTTTTTTAAATAACCGAATTTCATCCGACGTTTTGCATATATATATGGAAAAAGATCATTCTAACATCCTGCAAGTTCGAGCCTCATAGCATGCATATATTTTTCAAAATGGTGATTTAAAATTGTCAAAAATGTCATCGGTTTGCCCCTCACCCAAACTTTGACGGCATACCCTAACCCCACCTTAGGTGGTACCCCCTAATTGTTTCATCAAAATGACCGCAAAAGATCTCAGTTAAAATTCAGGCACTGAGTGTTGATTTTATCCATTCAGACCCTTTATAGTATATTCTTTAAGCCAGGGAACCTCATTAAAAGTTTTGGGTCTTTCCACACATGGTAAGAGGTAAAAAGATTCGCATTTATTAAACCAAGTCCATATAGTAAAATATTATGGTATTCGTTATCTGATTGGAAGCAACACGTTTGAAGGTGTTTGTTATTATATGATTTCTACTTCAAACACATTTCTGCATTGTTCCTTAGCTGATTATAAATTATATCATGTTTATAAAATTGAATTACCTCAACGAGGCATGTATGCATGTTTTGAACATGTAACTGTCCATCTTATAGTACATATATATTTTGTGACGATGAAATAATTAAAGAAAAAGAAGAGCACACGTAACACAATTAAATTTTCGTTTGGCCTATTGGTACACATTACATTGATCCGAACCATTTAAAGGTTTTTCATGCTCATTACTCTGTTAACAGCTTTTGGAGATACCAGTGATCGTTGCTGTACAAGTAGTTGCCCCACAGTAAATACATAGGCCTAGTATTATCACCCAAACTTCACATTGATGGCAATGCATGCGGTGATTGTACTCATTGATGGGATGATCCTTGTCCTTGTCCTTATCTAAACAAAATATGCTCTCCCTGTGTCATTATGCAAGAGGTGCCCTGACTTTAAAAAATTACTACATGTATAATTGTGATTCGTCATATCAAAATGTACCTTAAGGTCGGCATAGTAAACTGCGAGATACGGGCCATTGAGGTTGAGCATAGTTGAAAAAATAAGTCCAAGGTCGAATTTCTAATTTCATCAGAAACGTTACCTTTGAAGTGTATTCTATCATAATAATCAAGTTCCAACATCTAAAACATAAAACAAATGTTTTAAAAACCGAGATGAAAATCCTTTCTCCATTCGAGCTTTGCCAGTACAGAAACTTTAAATTGATTTTCTCTGTAAAAAGTATAGTTTTCTGAATCAGCATGATGCCTTTTACTGATTTGGATGTAACTTTGCAATCGAACATCCAATAACCAAAAGAAAGGTGTCATTTTCAAGCCAAAAATATAATCTTTCAGATAAGATCAAAAAATCAATTTTCATTTTGGGATACTTAAGGTACCTTTTGATATGATGGGTCACAATTCTATCAAAGGCGGGATTGGAGGTCATTACTGTTATCATTCAGGTCCCCGAAATGTGGCTTAATTTGTTTTTATTTATGGATAGAGACCGCCGGTTTGACGATGCTCATGAATAATAATGAGTTTGAGACACTGATTTAAAAAGGCCCATAAACTCACTCAAATAGATCTTAATTCAAAACAATGCACACAGATGAATAAATGTTGTTAAAACATATTGAAATCTAAAATAATTGAAAAAAGTTAAAAAGCAAACGCATAGGCCTATTTATGTAATTTCTAAAGTGATTATATTGATTGAGCGAGGTCTTTGCTTTTTCCTGACATCTACAATTCTGGGTTGAATATATTTAAGCCACTTGGTCAAAAGAAAGCTAACACACTTTTGTACACGTTCCCTGAAAATCTTGCGTGAATTTTGCGTAAAACACGCGACAGGTAAGGGAATGTGACCCTTGGTCCAATTAGGTCAATAAAGATAATACAGTTCCGCTGTGGCTAGGTACGGTAGTTCCGGTGGCAATTATTAGCTCAAGACATGCCCTATAGCCAAAAATAATAATAAAAAAAAAACACGAGAGGAAACTTGAAAAGCGATATGTCACTGAAAAAATTACAAAATCAAATGAAATAAAAAGACAAAGAAAAAATGGGTACATATCGAGAATCGAATCCGCTTTCCCTGGACGGAAAAAGCATAATTCGATAGGGCACACTACTCAGTCGATATATACTTTAAATGCAAAATCTAATACTTAAACAATTGCGATTGCGCAACAACGATTTGTTTCGAAATAATTACACAAAAAATAAAATTAGCGACAGATTCTTTTAATTACATATACAGTTATGTTTAATAACAATATGCTGTTTTACAATATAAATGGTCTATTCAGGATATATCTGAAGGAAATCGATGCAAAATGGGTTTGCACATGCAGCGCCGGTAAATTACTTTATATCCAGATCCATTAACATGATTAATCTGAAAGGTTGTTTTTGTCGTACGATGATGCTGGCTGTTTATCAGGGTATTCAACGGGTAAATATATTGACCGATATCTTGTCCCTTTCGTACATCTAATTGAACGGCATTTTTTCTTGGTTTTATTTACCTATTTTACAAGTCTTACAGGAAAGATATATTTTTAAAATTTCACAGGTATGAGGTTTGATTAAATAACATATTTTGCCAGTCGATAGAAATTTAGTTCTTTAAGACAATCGGCAGGTAAGTATATAGATGTGACCTCGTGATTTTAAATGCTTAAAATTGGCAAGTTTGTTTAAAATGTACTAAAATGATGATTTTTTAATTCCTATCAATCAAATAAAAGCATGTTTTATAGGAAAAACTCCAAATATTGTTATCCATATCTCCATTTTTTATTTGCTTTAACCCCATTTACAAGTCCGAACTATTTGAAAGGTCACGTCAAGAAAAAACAATCACGACAAAGTTCTTCAATATCGATCGCCAGAACTTAAAAATAAATTGCTCATCAAAAGCTCATTTGCATAGGCTCTACGCTCTAACTGTTAGGCCATGGATTTATAGAAAATAAGGTGCCCTGAAATTTCTTCCGGTATTTCTCTAGACATGCCAATTGGTCCAATATTCTTCAGCTTTCTTCTATCGATTCATGACCCTTACCCTGGGAATGCTCGAAACCCTGGGGGAACTCGCACCTAAGAAGCGTAGGCCTACACTGAAAAGAAAAGTCTAAATTTGACTCATGATGTTGCATTTTTCTTTTCTTTCGAATACTATGAAACCATTTATTAATTTTAGAGACCATAATTTGGTCGTATCAGTGCATGTTTCCCATCATTGTACCATGTCTAGAATTCACCTTGTAGTTATTTTCAATGCAACTTTGTTTGGGATAATATCATCCACTGAGTTTTTTGCTGGCAGCCCGCTTGGCAATGAAACAAATGTGTAACCTCTTGCCTGTTTAGGCTATTACTGCTATTCTTATACTTAATTTCGGATGCGTGAAATTGCATGATTATACTGCCACGGTGAATGGATTTCACGAGACAGAATTTTCAAAGTTAAAGACTTTTGTTCCTAGTATGGTACTCATGATATTATTATCATAAGTCTGTGTAAGAATATAGGCGTGACATAAGGTCAAATGATTTTGCAGAATGCTATTAATTATAATACGACAAGAAGAGAGTCTAGACGAAAAGGGACGGTCTGGACATGTGGTAATAGTCGGAAAATACCGAGTCTGTGCAACATTTTATTCAGTGTCTGTGTTTATTTGAAATTTTAATCTTTACTATGTTGCATCAAAAAAAATTTGACATTTTTTTCGGTTCATTTGACCATAGAAAACTTAGAAAATGGCGAAACGATTGAAGTGAAGTGAATGAAAATAAAATTCAACATTTGAAAAGTGACATTATATTTTCAGCATATTATCCTTGAATTATTTATTAGCTTTTATTTGTAAGTTCTGCAAACTTGATTTAGTATTTTTTTTTTTCAGTATTTAATGTTTTAGTTTCTTCGTAAAAAATGAAACAAGAAAATCATTCCGTCGATATTTTCCGTATTTGAAACTGGAAGTGGTTTCATTATGACAAATATTGCCAAAAATGTAGGATTAAACACTGCGAAAAAAACATTTCTAGATATTAACCTTCCAGGGCGGTGTTTTCACTGGTAGTCACTATCCATCGACGTATGGAGAGTGCCCCCCCCCCCCCCCCCCACCCCCCGGACAAGAACATTTTCATTTTTTTAAAGCATTAGCATGATTAGTGGCTACCCAGGTTTGTACTTATGAATAAGCTTAAAGGAGCATGGTCAGGTTGCCTCAACTGCATTTTTTAAAGATTTCGGTACTGATATTAGTTTTCTGGTAAGCCCACGAGTTCCGCATGTTCCGAAAGTGACCCTATGTGAGACCAAAATATGCCAAAATTGGGTGAAATGATATCCTATCTGAGACCGTAAATCTACAATATCTGTTTGAATGGATACCCTATTCGAGACCATAAGTGACCTGTTCAAATTAATACCCTATCTGAGGCCGTACGCAAATGTGGCTAAATAATATTACAAGAAATCATAGGTTTTTCCGTTTCTGGCACATTTGCATTTACAATATATATAGTTTGTATAGTTAGCACTTGTGAGTGCAGCTAAATTTATTATAAGGTATCGTTTGACCTACACGAATGCGCTATAGTAAGTCATTTGATTATGAATAAAAGTGTGTATCCCATCTATTATTAATAACACCACATCAGGTTTAAAGAAAACATGTTTTTCTCTGTTTTTTTCTGCATAATATGCTTAGACTAACTAGTCGTTTACTTAAACTAAGTATCGGTTGATATTATCGGTACTTCGGTGTTTTTTACCGATACCGATTCAGAACCGATAAGGCAAATATCGGTCCCGATATAACCCTAAATTTGGGTGTTTTTTTACTAAAACAGGCATAACTTCTCTTACCGATTTCTTTCATTCTTTTTTTAGAACAAGCAGAAGAGTCTGTACATTTCCAAAGTACCAGGTGTCCCAAAAATGGTTACATATAGGAAAATGACCGTGTGCTAAAACAATTGCAGTTAAAGAAACAAAACTTTGCACATATTATATTACAACCCTCTTCTAGATACCCGTAAATTTTTGACACCACAGCGTTATTAGTTTTTGAGTTATTGATTGACAAAGTTCAAAGGTTTGACCTATGTCAGAAACGCATTTGTTCAAAATTAAACAAAATAATAAGCATACACGTTTTGTGACATTTTAATGTGCTTTATTCTTTCTTAATAATTATGATCAGACTTATTATTATACTAAACCAAATTTGATACAATTTTTGATTAATAATAATTGAACTCTCTTTCAGTATATCTATTATGCAAATTAAGGATACCTGCATTCCAGAATGGGCTGTTAAAATTGAACCTGTCAATCAAGTTGTGGCGCGAAAGTTGATGAATACACATAAAGCACACTCAAATTTTCACGGGTAACGTTACTTCTTTGACTTTTTAAACTGAAAACTTGTGTAAATCTTGTAAAAAACAATCTTTCAGGACATGTTTAAATTATTTTCTTTATTTAGTAGCAAAAGTCGAATAGACATTTAGAAATAACAGAAATAGCAAAATTTTGAATCGGTGGCCAATTTTGCCCAAACTCAGATTTCGACATAATTTTCAGACCTGTAGTAATTTATTATGTCATAATAACGTAACACCTTGTCAATTTTTCATGAATTTAGTATCAATGGGAAGAAGAAACCCTACTCTATAGTGTGGAATACAACAACCTAAGTTTATAAGTTTGGGTCTGTCAATTTTAAGTTCATATGGGGTTGAAAAAGGGTTAAAATTACACCAAACGAACATGTCTCCGATTTTGTTGATTTTTGAAAAAAATATGTTTCTGATATAGGCTAGGTACCTATCTTTGTTGATAACTCAAAAAATAATAAGACTGTGATATTAAAACTTTGCAAACATCTAGCGGAGGTATGTCATAATTCATCTTAAAGTTGAATAACTACAACTGCTATACTTTTGACAAACGATAATTTTTCTACATGTAACCATTTTTTGGGACACCTGGTACTTAAGGGCACAGTTAACCCCTCATTTTCTGAAATATTGTATGCTTTGTAACTCAGCAACCGATAAGTAAATCCATAAAAAAGTATACATTTCTAGA
>JXSR01S071702.1:47316-60464 GCA_000969725.1 Ophiothrix spiculata
TTAAACAAATAAAACTCGGCTTTATTAACTCATCAACAGAATGCAGTATGTGGTAGGTAGTAGGTAGAATGTAGTATGCAAATTAAACTTACCGTAGGGTTCATTAGTCCGAAAATGAAATAAGGTTCACAAGTCCAAAAATGAAAATATGGTTCGCTAGTCCGAAAATAAAATAGGGTCTGCTATACGTCTGAAAAATAATTAGTTTTGTTGATTTGCAACTCAAATTTTTTTCGGACTAGCGGACCTTTTTTCATTTTCGGACTAGCGAACCTTATTTCATTTTCGAACTAGCGAACCCTTTTTCATTTTCGGACTAGCGAACCTTATTTTATTTTCAGACTAGCGAACCTTTTTTCATTTTCGGACTAGCGAACCTTATTTTATTTTCGGACTGGCGAACCTTAGGATTAGCGGACCTTTTTAAATTTCGGAGCGAACCTTTTTTCAAATTCGGACTAGCAAACCCTATTTTCGGACTGACGGACCCTTTTGCAAATTCGGACTAGCGAACCCTCAGATATAGGAAAATATGCTTTCGAACTAGCAAACCTTCGGACTATACGGGCTGTTACCCCTAAAGGGTAGGTTTCTGAAGCCAAAATATACTATTTTTTCCCTTTATATTGTATTCACGCCTTAAATCGAGTTTTACCGATACCATTTCACACTAGAGTTTGAAAAAGTACATTGTACATGTACCATATTTCTTGAAAATGGGCCAAAATGGTTGTTTTGTTTGATACCCTAAATGGTGTCACTTGATTCATCCTTCAATTCTAAAAACAACCCTAATTCACCTTTTTCTTGGTCACGCTTTATGCCTGCAACAAAAGTGGAAGCAGAATGTTCATTTTGAATGACATAAAGCTAGCTAAAACTGTCAAGAGCTGAGCTATTTTGTTTAAAGGATTGCTCATGATTTTCAAAAATTCGAAAAAAGTGTAAACAGAATCATTAATTTCTACCAATAGAAATAGTGCAAGCACAAATTTAAAAGTAAAAGAAAGATATACATATTTTTTAAACATGACTTCTGACTTCATTCAACCCTGTTTTACTCACAGTATCGTATTTGTGTTCCTGTCCCCAACGTTCATATTCCTTGGCTAAAGTTTCTTTAAAATATCACCCTTCTTGGACAATTATAAAACATAGTCATTTTGAGTTTTTTACTTCAAATATAGAGAGCTCAAATTCAATTTAGGCCTAATCTGTGCAGGTTTTAATGGTCCCTGCCTATAATTGATCTTCAGTTTTGAGAAAACAATTCACCTTACAAAAACGTACGCTTAACCGCTTTTGACATAAAATGTACAAATTTTGCGCGCTTCGCGCATATATCACTATTAAATATTATTATTTAAGTCAAAAATAGGTGTTTTTTTGTCAAAATAAACAAATTTGTCCGAAAAAAGGGTTCGCTAATCCCAAGGTTCGCTAGTCCGAAAATGAAGTTAGGTTCGCTAGTCCGAAAATGAAATAAGGTTCGCTGGTCCGAAAATGAAATAAGGTTTGCTAGTCCGAAAATGAAATAAGGTTCGCCAGTCCGAAAATGAAATTAGGTTCGCTAGTCCATAATAAAGTAGGGTCCGCTAGTCCGAAAAATAGTTAGTTTTGTTTTTTGGACTTTTTTCATTTTCGAACTAGCCAACCTCTTTTTACTTTCGGACTAGCGAACCTTATTTTCTTTTCAACTAGCAAACTTTTTTTCCATTTTTGGACTACCTCTTTTTACTTTCGGACTAGTGAACCTTATTTTCTTTTCAGACTAGTGAACCTTTTTTCCATTTTCGGACTAGCGAACCTTATTTCATTTTCGGACTGGCGAACCTTAGGATTAGCGGACCTTTTAAATTTCGGACTAGCAGACCTTATTTCATTTTGGGACTAGCGAACCTTATTTCATTTTCGGACTAGCGAACCTCTTTTTACTTTCGGACTAGCGAACCTTATTTCCTTTTCAGACTAGCGAACCTTTTTTTCATTTTTGGACTAGCGAACTTTATTTCATTTTCGGACTGGCGAACCATAGGATTAGAAGACCTTTTTAAATTTCAGACTAGCGGACCTTATTTCATTTTCGGACTAGCTAACCTTTTTTCAAATTCAGACTAGCGAACCCTATTTTCGAACTAACGGACCATTTGTCAAATTTGGACTAGCGAACCCTCAGGTATAAGAAAATACGCTCTCTGACTAGCGAAGCTTATTTCATTTTTGAACTAGCGAACCTTCGGAGTAGCGGGCCGTTACCTTCTACCAGTGGGTTTTGGGTCCAAGTGGAACCATGATTTTAAAGAAATTTGGTCCATGTAGAGTCAAGGGTTCACAAGTTTTGGCCATAATTTTGAAATGACCTCGGATGACCTGAGGTCATTGTTGGACCTTGAAATGACCCACGGTCAAGTGTTTGACCATTTTGGAAATTTGACCTCAAATGACCTTTCAATCTCAACCTTGGTTCAAGGACTATCAACCATGCAGAGTCAAGTATTCATAAGATATTGTTGTGACCTTGAAATGACCTTTGATTACCTTATAGGTCGTAAATTATTAACCTTTACAAGACCTTAGGACAACTTGTTGATTATGTTGACAATTCTCAAATGACCTCTTGACCTTGACCTTGGGTCAAATGCTATCTATGGTCCAATTTAACCCATGCAGGATCAAGGGTTCATGACTTTCAACTGTGACCTTGAAATGACCTCGGATGACATCAGGTGAACTTTTCAACCTTAAAAAGGCCTCTGATCAATGTTTGACCATTTAGAAAATTTGGCCTCAAATGACCTTTTGACCTTGACTCGACGGCTATCTATGGTCCAAGTTTAATCTACGTGAGGTCAAGGGTTCATGTTCCAGCTGTGACCTAAATTGACCTAGGATGACCACAGGTCAACTTTTTTAACATTTGACCTCAAATGACCTCTTGACCATGATTGAATTTGGCCAACCGCCTCCCAAAGTTTTGCAGCGCAAGTTTATCACAAGGCCCTCATGTCACCAAGTTCCTTTACCATAGACCTATTCATGGTCCAAGTTTAACCCATGCAGGGTCAAGGGTTCATGACTTGAACTGTCACCTTGAAATGACCTCGGATGACATCAGGTAAACTTTTTGATTACAGCCCGCTAGTCCGAAGGTTCGCCAGTCTTAAGGTTCACTAGTCCGAAGGTTTGCTAGTTAAAAAATGAAATAGGGTTCGCTAGTCCCAAAATAATTAAGGTTCACTAGTCCGAAATTAAAAAGGGTTCGCTAATCCTAAGGTTCGCCAGTCCGAAAATGAAATAAGGTTCGCTAGTCCGAAAATTAAATAAGGTCCGCTTGTCCAAAAATGAAATAAGGTACACCAGTCTGAAAATAAAATAGGGTCCGCTAGTCCAAAAAATAATTCAGGGATGTAAGTTGATGAGTATAAAAGTTACAGAAAAATTACAAAATATGCTATTAATAGCATAAACACGCTATATTTTTTTTACAGAAAGTGAAAGAAAATTGCAGAATTCTGCTAAAATGCAGAAAACTTGCATCCCTGAATTAGTTTTGTTGATTAGCAACTCAATTTTTTTTTCAGACTAGACGTCCTTTTTTTCATTTTCGGACTAGCGATCCTTATTTCATTTTCGGACTAGCGAACCCATTTTCATTTTCAGACTGGCGAACCTTCGGATTAGCGGACCTTTTAAAATTTCGGACTAGCGAACTTTATTACAAATTCGGACTAGTGAACCCTCAGGTATAGGAAAATACGCTTTCGGATTGGCGAACTTAAGTTATTTCATTTTCAGACTAGCGAACTTTTGGACTAGCGGTGATGTTGTAACCAACTTTTTGACCTCAAAAAGGCCATGGATCAATTGTTGACCATTTAGAAAATTTGACCTCAAATAACCCTTTGACCTTGACTCGATGGCTATCTATGGTCCCTGTTTAATCTATGTGAGGTCAAGGGTTCATGTCACAGCTGTGACCTTAAATGACTTAGGCTGACCGGAGGTCAACTTTTTGAACATTTGACCTCTAATGACCTTAATAGAACTTGGCCGTCTCCAGAAGTTTTACAGCGCAAGTTTATCTCAAGACCCCTCATGTCACCAAGTTCCTATACCATAGGCCTTTCAGTTCCAGAGATAATGCTGCGGTGTGGATGGTGCACAGAAAAGTGACTGGCATGTCTCTTCCCCACTATGTACTGAGGAGGCAAAAAAGGGATCTTGCTCCTCTTAAAAGTATTTATCATTTATCCCCTAGTGTATGCACACTACTTACAGGGCCAACGGACAAGTTAGCACTCCAAAATCTGTGGTTAGCACAAGTTTGTCCAAGAAAGACTTGAGATTTTTATTAGAAGAGCAAAGCTTGAAATGATCTTCAAAAAGCAAATTTTCAATACACCTTTTATGCGTTTTGTTTGGTGCTAATTAACCTCGTTGATTTCTAGCTATATTTCATGACATTCAAAGTTGTGTATGTTTACAGTGATTATTAAGGCCGGTTCAGACTCCTCCATCGTATAGAATATTTTGCTTAGAATATTCTACGCTGACGACAAAATGACGTAGGTCATCGCATAAAGCTGTGTGTTTATTCGATAACTTACGTCATTTTGTCGTCAAAATAGAATATTCTAAGCAAAATATTCTATACGATATTGGAGTCTGCACCGGCCCTTACCACTGCTTCTGATTTCAATATCTCAAAATCCCTGGAGAAAGTTATGGTATTCTTTTGAACTTGGCCTGTATGGGCCAAACCAGTCGGCCTTCAAACAAAATATTTGCGACCAAACATTTGGTTGTGACGTCATCAAGTATTTGCGATCGATTTCGGTATAAACCGATAACAAACATTTTAGGCAATGTATTACGGCAATTCAGCGCAAAATTGTATTTGGTCTCAACTCGGTGTTGAAGTTATTTTATTTGAAGTCAATCGTCAAATGTTTGGTAGCGAAAATTTTGTTTGAATGTCGACTATGTTTTGGCCCTAATTATAGTTGACAGCTATTGATTAATAAACAAATAAAGTTCTGTTTCAAGTCATTTATTATTTCTATTATGTACAATAATCATTTATATATTCTATATTGGTCTTTATATTTACATCTATATACAACTTTACAAGATGATATAAACGTCCATCTCAAAGTGTCAGAGTATTCCCCCCATATAGGAATCCCTGGTTAAATTCACGGGCGCACCATTTGATTTTCAGGGGGGCATGGAAGTTGGGGTCGAGTCAAGAGGGTTTGTTTTTTCTCCGCCAAAGCTTTTTTTATTGCATTTTTAATGTTTTTCTTTACCTAGAAGTAGTTAGAAAAAGTGTTTTCTTCTTACTCATCTTTGGGTCATGATTTTTTTTTATGGCAAATTTTTTTAGCAAAAAACTTCCAAGCCCCCCTGCCCCCCCAAGAATCAAATGGTGTGCCCCTTAAAACACTTGCATCTGGTTATTTTTTTTAACACTTCCACAGCTTTTCAGCTTGTCAAAACATTATGAATATAAACATTTGGCTTAAATGTTTTAATCTCTTACTCAGATTTTATAAATTCCATGCAAAATGTTTCAACATAATTTTAATCTTTTTCAAAGAATATCTAAAAAGTTACCATGAAAGCCAAATATTAATGTTCTTAATGTTTTCCAAACTTTTTTGTTCTTAAAATCTTAGGGTTCAGACAGAAAACAAAACATTCCCAAGGTTTTAACATAATTTGAGTGGTTTTATGGTTGAATCAGTGAAAACCAAGAAATGGGAATGACATCAGTAAATTTGTACCGAAATTCAAACTTGCCAGGAAAAGTGATTAAAACAAAACCATGATTGTTAAAAAATTAAGAATTTCTTAGTACAGATGTGAGGTAAATGCTTCACTGTCCATGAATCATAGATTTTAAAAAACATATTTTTCTGGAGAATTTTCTTTGTGACAAATTGCATCATTAAAGCAATATTATGAGATTTGCTTTGATTTGAGTTTAAACAATGCAAATTGTGGAATTATGGCTAACTTAGGGCAGCCATGTGCATAGCTCTAAACTTGTTAAATCATACTGGATGCCTCATCTTGAAAAACGGGACTTTGTGACAGAACACTTTTCAAGAAACTGGTGAAAATAGGCAGCAAAAAATACGGACAATAATAAGAATTTCCAGCAGATTTGCTGTTGTAAAATTTGATCACCTTGATAAATTTCAGCAATTAAAGATGTCATTTTAAAGCTTAGAAAATGCTTTAACAGAGTAAGATAAAATCAAAATTGACATCTGCAAAGTCCCCCCACACTTTTGGGGCAAACCATCATATATTGTTTCCTATACTAATACAGTTGAGTTTAATTCTGGATCCCAAATTTAATTAGCTTTAATTATATTCAATTTCTAGATTTGAAGTAAAAAAGTATGTAATAATGTTCTACACTTTCTGGTTGGAATTTTACTACTCTGAAATTTCCCCAGAGGTTGGTCCTGTCTTTTTGGCATGCTATGGTTGCAAAATATGTTTTTCATTGGAAGATAGAGTCTGCACAAAAAAGGTTCTAGTCAATTCTAAATATCTTTGCTTCATTGGGCCCTTGATGATGGTGGTGTGCTCCTAGAGAAGGCTAGCGAAGCCTTGCATCTTGACAGCATGGATCTGACCTGACGTTGCCTCCTCAAGACGCGTTGATGCTGGGAATACTGGCGCATGGCCAACCATAGCTGAAAAATCAGAAAAAAGAAAATTAACATCTTCTTAAAGTTAAAAGCCTACATGTATGATTGGTTAGTTCAGGGATGGAAAGAACTCAATCTACTATTTTCTAGACTCTAAAAATAACTATTTGTTTCCGGTAACATGCTTAGAAAACATGGAGAAATGTTGGGATGGAAGGAAGGGAAAATATTTTATTTTATCCAAATATTATATTGCTTACAAAAACATCAGATATACACTCTTTAATAAACACAATTTTTGGATGAGAGATATGACTAGCTCGGTTAAAAGCGTCTTTTAGAAAACTGTGAAGTTTTTTAAATTAATTTGAAGTGGAGTAATTTTAAGTTTCTTTTAGAAGACTGATCTCATTGGGTATTTTCAGGATATCTGATCACATGAAAGACGGCGGGTGGACGTCATCAACTCTCAAAATAATTGCTGTGAGGAGGCCATCTCTCGACATTGGAAAACTGGGGCGGTGAAGAAGTATTTTGGTTTTTCAGAAAAGTGATAAAATTTGCATTTTTAGGATGCATTTTTTGTGAAAGAAGGGTGACCGGAAACAAACATATAATTTTACTTGGCCTAGTATGAATCAGATGTAACTTTCATCTGGACATGTTGTAAAATACATTAGGAAATTGTGTATTTCTTATTAATTTCTTTTTTTGCTGCAATTGTGCCAATTGATACTTGTGGAAGCACCAAATTTGACGCGTGGGCCGCTAGTTGAGAAGAACTGATGATCATAAGTCATTAATTGGTCAGAAAAAGTGTAACATAACACTAAATGCGTAAACGGCATCCAAAATTTGAATATTTCTCAACACAGGATTAAATATGTACATTTGAAGAAGACCATATGTGACCCGTCATATCGAAAGGTACCTTAAGGTCGGCAAGATTAAAATTGATTTTTTGATCTCATCTGAAAGATTATATATTAAGCTTTAAAATGACACCTTGCTTTTGGTTATTGGATGTTCGATTACAAAGTTACATCCAAATTGGTAAAAGGTATCGGGCTGATTCCGAAAACTAACGTTCTGAGAAAATCAAGTTTAAAGTTTCTGTACTGGTTAAACGTGAATGGAGAAAGGATTTTTATCTCGGTTTTTAAAACATTTGTCTTATGTTTTGGATGTTGGAACCTGTTTAATATGATAGAATACACTTCAAAGATAACGTTTCTGATGAAATTAGACATTCGACCTTGGACGTGATTTTTTAACTATGCCCAGCTTCAAAGGCCTGTATCTCGTAATTTACTATGCCGGTATTAAGGTACCTTTCGATATGACGAGACACATATAAGTATTCATTTTTTCAAAGCTCATATTACAAGGATACCAAATATACAAATGGTATTGACATTATACAGGGTGAGTAAAAATTATACAAGGTGTAAAATCACAACCTTTTGCATCATAAAATTAAATCTGAGATTAAGCTCACCTGAAAATCATTTCTGAAAGAAAGTTATTGCCAATTATAGTGAGGAGCAAAGTTTCTTGAAAATACTTTTTTAGTATTTTAAATGTCTAGTTCATAAATTTATCAAAAATATTCTCATCAATAAGTTTTTTAAAATCATCTTTCCAGCTTTTATAATAAAACAGTCTTCGTATAAATAAGCAAAGTACGAAAAAACAAAGCACAATGTAAAAGCAAAAGAATGTAAAAAGAGCAAAAATTTAAGCCGAGCATTAACCATAGAGTTTTAAAAATGTCAGTGCCAATGTTAAACTCTTGAAATTTCTGGACATAACTTATGATAAACCAATACCTGCGCTTTATTGCTTTGTACACTTTTCCATTAATTTGCTTTTTCACTACTTTGAATTTTTGGCAGGAAATTTTGTCTGATTTTTAAATTTTTTGCTGTGTACTTATTCTTTCTAAGCATTTCATTGTATAATTCCATTGCGAAACGGGCAGGGCGTGTAGAAGATCTTTAAACCCTTTTTTAAAAAGTTCATTCTTCATTTTTAGATAAAAACTTACCTGACTTCTTGAGGTGTATAATTCAGGGTCGATTTGTAGCTGAATCCTGACTGCGTTGACCAATGGTGGAGTTTGGGTAGTCGCTGGATCGGCAGGGTTTGGATGGGAGACCGTTTCTGGGCTTGGATTTGATGCCATTTCAACTTCATTAGTCTCCGTAGCTGAAAAGAATACAGAAAATAGAAAAAAACAAATTATAAAATTATATCTGAAGTTCAAGCACTAATAAAAGTATGAGGCAAATATAGAAACAAAATGCATGTTCCTGGTATCTATGCTTAAGCTCAATTCATACTCGGCCACCAAACAAAATTTTTCCTACAAAACATTTGGTCGTGACGTCACCAAATATTTGCCATCGGACTTTAACTATGAACGGGTAGCAAACATTTGGTCTAATGTATGTGGCAATTAAATAACGTGTGCAATCTAGCGTTAAATTTTGTTTGGTCTCAACTCGGTGTTGAAGTTATTTTGTTTGGAGGCCGACTATGAATTGAGCTTTAGAATGAATTAATCATAAAAATATTGTACACAAAAGGAGGTTCCGGGTTCAAATCGCCGGGTATTTTTTACACAGTAAGATTCAAGGAGATAGTTTTTGGCCAGAGGTGGATTCGAGGATATAGTTTTTGGCCAGTAGTGGGTTAGGGTTATTATTTTTAGTAAAATTTCTTTTTTCCAAACATTTTTCATTTCCCCAACACTGAATATTCAAATTTATTTAATCATTAATATTTTTTGCAATGAAAAATACTGTCCTTAGAAGGTCAGATTTAAAATTTAAAAATGAAATTTCTTTTGATGAATTTGCAATCTATAACTTATAAGAGTAGTATTTTAAAAACAAAATTTGCAACTTCCATAAAGGGCATATGCAGTCAATCAATAAAAACTTCATTTAATAGAAAAGATCAATATGCATAACAAAATTTTAGTTTATGACAACTTTATATTCAAAAGTGTAAATCATAATCATATGAAGATAATATTATGTCTAATTGTGTTTCATCCTTATTGAAATAATTTACGGTGTGTATTGCAAGGCCCAGTAAAAAAATAAATATGTTTCTCGTCCCCTCCCGCATCGTTTTTTAAGGATTTTGAAAAATATTTTTTATTTTTATGTATTTCATGCATAACTTATTTGTAAAAAGTGTTTGAAAAGTTTAAGTCTGTGCAATAGATATGTTTCTGTTCAATAAGCATTTTAAAGCATATTTTGTTTTAATCAACCCTCCAGTATGTCCAAAACTCAAAAATAAAAAGGGCCTCCTCCTCTTCCAATAAATTATCTGGCATCGATACGTTGAGTGAGAATGGGCCATTTTGCATTGGCATTGAAATAGAAAATAAAAAATAAAAAGTACCTCTTCCTCCTTTTTTTCAAAAACCCGGACGAGAAACATGTTTTATTTTTTACTTGGCCTAAAAAAAGTTTCTCGATCTCAATTTGTACATAAAATAAAATTTTGTTTTGTTTTCCCAGATGTTTTTCTCACCTTGGTTACGTTGATGAGTTGTAGGCCTACTAGTTGAAGTCTCGTCGTCGCTTTCCACATCCATCTCACTGTCGCTACTATCTGTCTCTGTCTCCATGTCCATCGATGGTACAAGTCTTTCAGAAGTCTCACTGGAAGAAGCATCCGAGTTCTCCATCTCAATCATGTCAATTTCAAGTTCAAAATTATGCCTGTTGAACCAAACTAGATCTTCTGAAAGGTGGTATTGTTGAGCAATTCTCAAATCCATCGAAAATGATGCCAAGGTTAATTTAGGTGCAAGCGCAGGAGCGACAAATTAAACTGTTTGATTGATGAAGGATGATTTACAAATGACAACATAATATACTTGATGGCTATTTGATCATCAGGGAAAATAAAACTAATCACCTACCACTTGTAATGGATGCGCCCATCAATCATTCGGAATACGTGGTCAAGTTACGCATTTATCGTGCAGAGATCGGTGACCCACTTATTTTGGACTGTTCCATAAAAGTTTTGTAGTAGGGGTCATGGGGTTATCCTGATTCCTCGAAGTGGGAGGAGCTGGAAGTTAAGTGGTTTTGGCGTCATGTCAAGCAAGAGCCTACTTAATAGATCTGAGTAAAGCCGATGAATATTATCATCAACAAGGTGTTAAATGTAACAATGTATCATTTTCTCCTTGTTTTAACAATAGGAACAAATTACAATTATAGGTACCGAACATGTTGACATTGTACTTGATGTGTTTAGAGAGAAGACCTAATTTCATGAATGTAAACACGGTTACTAGTAATCGCTTTTACTAGCTTGATGAAAGTTGGTTTTAGTGGTTGGATAAAAATGAAACTATTGTATCTCATTGAAATGAAGACTATTACCCTAGCCATCTCGTCTCCCCGTACTTGAGATGATCCTCCAGGGACCGATTATTACCAACAGATTTTTCGTCCCAGTTTTCAGGTCCCAGATTGAGCTAATATTCTGCAATTTTTTACATTTTACAATTTTTTTACCTGCGAGGGCCCTACCCCCTGGACAAAATTGAGTACAAAAAATAGTACAACATTCCTAAGGTGCACATTTGGAACATCATTTAAGTACAATTTGAGTACATTTATTGTACACAAATTTGTACTATATTTGTACTAAAACTGTACTATAATTGTGTTCCAAATGTGCACCTTAGGAATGTTGTACTATTTTTGTACTCGATTTTGTTCAGGGCCCATTACCCTGCAAAAATGTGATCTCTTATCCAGAGAGGTGCTCTCTGCTTTTAATATCAAAAGCAGAACCGATAATATTCACATTTTAGTTACTTTATATTAAGGGGGGTTATAAATGTAAATAGGTGAGGAAAAAGACATTTAGTTTTTAAAAAATACACTTTCAGCAAGAAGTAAAATAAATGAATAAATAAAATAAATAGGCCTAATAAACCAAGATAAATAAATTGAAATTATAAATGCACAAATAAAAGAATACTAGTTGGTGGATCATTTTTTAAAATATAAACCATGAAATTTAGAGACATGCCCTACAACAGTACGATTATTTGGTGGCCAAAATTGAGATGTACGGTAAAAGATGAATACATTTCATATCAAATAAAACCACAATACCATATATATGCGGAACTGAGAAATCAACATATTAATTTGTCCGTCTTTGTACATATAAACATCAATTTCATCATATAATTGTTCCATGGAAAATAATAATAGAATTAAATCCACAATGCTTAAGTGCTGAATTGTGAAATCAACATTTTAAACCAATAAACATATTTTTAACACCTCTGTACATAAAAACATCCGTTTTAATAATTTTATCAATGGAAAACAATAATTTGTGGAAATGTCGCCATCAGATTTACAAAACCAGCCATATCATTAGTGACATAATTAACAATACACATGTAATGTGTTGTACAAAATAGTTTAAATTGCATATTACATAATCACGATCGCATATTATGTAACCACAATATTGTTAATTTTTTTACTGTTTTATAAATATACAAGCAGAATTTCTAGATGAAATCCTGGGCACAACTGTGTCATTTCTTTCAGCACTCGGTGACCTGTTCAATGATGGACCGCCCACCTACCTAGTACCTGCCTTGCGCATGCTTTTTTTACGACGGCCTATTGGATTCTGGTAGAGTGAATGACCTGGCCTTTATGAGCCAGGGGACGGGGTACCCTCATATAAGGCTGAGGTAACCCAACCAAAAAAAAATGGTATTTGAATATTTTTCAACTTTCCTGCAACTTTAGCCTACCTTTAAATAGTTAGATCTTGCCCAGATCCCTCTTGACCAATACCACCACTGGGTTTTTTACATGAATCAAAAAAACATGTTTCTAATATAACCTACCAGTAGGTTTCCATGATTTTGAGGAATATTGGAGAACATTGCAATTCTTTTATACCAACTTTAAATTTTGCCGCCGGTGGCAAAAAATGGTGTGAAAACAATGTTGCTGGTTTCAAATCTTGAAAAGATCTCGTTTCTACACCTGTGAGGAATGGTACAATTTGTGACCCCACTTCCGTGACCCCACTTTTGTGACCCCACTTTATTTTGCCAAATGTACAAAAATATCACTAAAAATATATTTTTACGAATTTTTAGAATCATCCGAGGTCATTAAGGGGGTCTTAAGGGGGTCGAAAGAGGTCAACTGTCAAATTCTCAAAATACTCCGATTGACCTGAAATTTGATATGAATGTAATTTAGGACACCCTAAGCCACATAAACACATTGTAGAGGTCATTTAGGGTCACTTCCGGGTCAAATATGAACAAATTTAAAAATAGGGGGCCTATATGAAAAAATCATCAAAAATCAATATCTGCCAATTTGACCTTTCACCCCTTTCGACCCCTTTAAGACCCCCTTAATGACCTCGGATGATTTTTAAAATGTGTTTATGTTGCTC
>JXSR01S071702.1:65750-81986 GCA_000969725.1 Ophiothrix spiculata
AAAATGATTTTTTCCCGGCAAAACTCACATAGTAAAGTATACATGTACCAGGAAAAAAATCATTGGTACCAATAACTCAATTTTGACAAAAAGTGGAGTTTTGGCATAAAATGTAAAATTGGTATACCTGTTTTTATTGCATTTCTTAATATTATGTAACAGCCTCATCACCAGAGTTGCATACTTTCTTTTGCCTCTTTTTTTCTTAATTTGACCATGAAACTGTGCATACTTCCATTTAAATATCAATGCTAACACTTCAAATGATGCAAAAAATATCTGGAAAAAAGTTTGGGGATGAAGCTTTTTTAAACATGTCCAATGCCCTTTTGAAATTTAATTTGTATGTTATCAAAAATGCCCCAAAAGAGTTGTTTGTTTTAAATATCATAAATTACAGATGAACCCATTTTCACTTAGTCACTGAGTGCGATTTAATAAGGAATTTTGGCCATCCATTATGAGACAATAGATGACAGTACGTTCAGCGTGAAACGCATTGGAGCCGCGCGTTCAACATTACGTCGCGATGCAGGTATACGCACACATCCGCCGCGAACAGCTATACTGGGTTTGGAATATTTCATGTTTGAATGGGGGTGTACATTTTTCAGTTTTTGGCAATAATTTACATCGTTTTTGGTTTATAAATGACTCAAATTTGTGACCAAGAATGAGAATAAGAGATGGCGATTTATTGTTTTGCCTGTCATCTATAATTGTCTCATAATGGATGGGCGTAAATTATTTTTTGTAAATTATTTTTTCGTCAAAATAATGTACACTCATCCATTATAAGACGATAGATGACAGGCAAAACCATAAATCGTATCTTTCATTCTCTAAATATTGACCCGATGCCACCAGGAGACCCTGGGTCAGGTCAGGGATATATATAAGTGTGGTCCATGTAGGATGACTCACTGCAGTGACCTCAAGGGTCAACTTTAAAACATTTGACCTTGGAATGACATTTTGACCCTGTATGGCCTTGACATAACCTTACCAGGACACACACCAGTCATGAGCATTTCATGTTGCTAGTTTGCTCCATGCAAGATAAGGGTTAAGTTATTGATCTTAAATAAAATTACCTTAGGTTTTGACATGGAAATTACATTTTGACCTTGTATGACCTTAAACCTGACCCCAATAGGCAAAATGGGTTTAGTGCCACCCATGGTACAAGATTCATCCACATTGCAGTGACCTTGATATGAATTAGATTTTTTTGACATTGAATAACCCTGACCTAGGCCACCAGAACACACTCAAGGCTGGAGCTATTGGTGTAAGGGCGAAATCATACTCGGCCTCCAAACAAAATTTTTCCTACCAAACATTTGGTCGTGACTTCACCAAATTTGCCATCAAACTTTAAGTATGAACGGGTAGCAAACATTTGGTCCAATGTGTAAGGCAATCAAATTTTAAAATGCATGTAGCCACCTTGCATGCATGTGGGTCTGCACAGTTATAGCCCGTTGGCAGCATTTGGTGCAGTATTGACAAGACAAGATTCAATAGCATGTGCAATCTAGCGCGAAACTTTATTTGGTCTCAACTCAGTGTTGAAGTTATTTTGTTTGGAGTCACTCGCCATTTTGATGGCACGACCAAATGTTTGGTAGACGAGTATGTTTTCGGCCTTACTTTGGTCCATGTGGGATTAAGGGGTTAGAGTTGTTGCATTGACTAACTAGTCTAGCATGCAGTGACCTTGAAATGACCTTGTGTATGACTTGCATATTTTAGTAATTTGACCTTAGTCAAGGGCTTTTAGGGTGCAAGTTTGGCACATGTGGGATCTTAGGTGAATAGTTATTGCAGTGACCTTAAAATGACCTTGAGTCAACTATTTGAAAACTTTGGTGTTTGATCTTGATGACATTTTAACCTTGAGTGACCTTGACCTGACCCTACTAGAGCATCTTGGATCCAGGGCTATTCATGGTGCAACTTTGGTCTTGGTGGGATCAAGGATTAGACTCAACTGGAGTGACCTGAAAATGGCACCAGGCCAGGGCCGCCGTTAGAAATTACAGGCCCCGGGACAAGCCTTAGCCATGGGCCCCTTTAATAATGGGTCATGTCAGAATTAACCTAGGATATTAAAATCAAACTGGGGGAAAAGGAAATATCGTGCCCATCTTTTTTGGAGCAAAAATTGTCTGAGGGAAATAATGTAATGTTCAGGGGTACCACCTAAGGTGTGGTTATGGTAGGCCGTCAAAGTCGGCTCGAAAAATTTTGAATCGCCATTTTGAAAAATATCTGCATGTTATGGACTTGAAACTTACAGGACATGTTAGAATAACTTTGGGGGTCCCAATTTCAAAATCACAAGGGGGATGGGTGCGGGTTTTTAAACTGTGATAGCTTTTACTGCTGAATTCATCCCACATATGGTTTATTCTAGTACTGTAAACGGGGTTATTTTCGCGAGGGTTTAATTTTCGCCAATCAACATCTAACCGCGAATATAACACCCCGCGAATACATTAATTTTATGTGCAGGTCTATGTAATGACGCTTAAAAACGCTAATTTAACACGCGCGGAGAGGTCCCGATTGCCTGATTTCGCGAAAAATTCTGCTCGCGAAAATATTCCCGTTTACAGTATTAGATTTTGGGGTCAAGGAAGGGTTCACAGATTCTATTATATACCTCATATACAGATTCCTGTCCTCCGATTGGTTAAAAGTGCGGGCTTGGATTTAACCAGGCCCGGGGCATATTTTTCACTAGGCCCGCTCATACATTTTGCGCACAATACGGTCAGCATTGAAAGGAGAAACATATAGGCCTATCGTAAATCATTTTCGGTTCTTTTAACCAACCAGATGACAAAAATCTATATATTCAGTTTATCAAACGAATATTGACTGCTTTTTGTTCAGGGCATGGTTTAAATTAGTTCCCCTAGGTGATCTCAAAACTTACTTAAAACCATGAATATGCCCTCCGCTTCGGGCATATTCATGGTTTTGATATCACCTCGGGAAAATAATTTAAACCATGCCCCTCAAAGCAGTCAATATTTGTATAATGGTGAGCTTGAAATAAACTTGCAAAAAGTTTTCAACATTTTTAAAATATTTCGAATGACCTTTTGACTTTGACCTGACCCAACCAGAGGGTTCACAGGTTCTGGCAGTGACCTTAAAATGACCTTGGGTTAACTTGGTGAACATATTTTGGAACTGACCTCAAACTGTAATGCGTCTGGTCTGGTCACACATAGTGATATGCACTTGTTCAAAAGTACAGGAACACACATGAGGAGTGTACGCAGAATAGTGTTTTGAAGCCAAAAATGTCGCATTTTTCATTTTAGGTGGTGACCCTACTCTTTACTTTGTTTATTGCAAGAACATACTTTTGCCCATATTCTGCTTAAAATTGACACCAAATTTCATTGGGAAGTTTCTGAATTTAAAGTAAATAAGCCACATTTCCCATAGACCTCTGTGCAACTTTTCCCCAAAGTGCTATTTTCAAAACGACTTGCATGCAAGAAACGAGTCTGGTGACCCCCATTTATTATTTCAGAATCAGTTCTACATCAATAAAATTAAATTCATGTCAATTTTTACTTGCAAATTTCAGTCATATCTATCATGTACCAGACACCTTAACCATACCAAAAGTTTTGCAGGGCAAGTTGTTTAGTTACCATAGGCCTGGGGGCGCACTCAAATATTAAAGTGACGTACCTGCTGCTACCAGCTTTCCAAAATAGGGGGTCATTCGGTGTAGAGGGTCAAATAACTGGGTCATTTCGAGCGATTTGTTGGCAAAAGCGAAAAACAGCCCATTAGGTGTCAGTTTTTGAATAAAATAAGCCAAATTTTGACATTAACGAAATCGCTGATCTTCAGAATTTTCATAAAATAATTTCAATAAAATCGACAAATTAAGCGAAACAAGATGGTTCGAGAACCAGTAGTCTCGCCTGCGTATCGACCGCCTACTTAATCATTCAGTTGTGGGGTGGATCCCAAGGGAAAGGTCATACAACGGGGTCACCATTGCCACTTTTGATCGCTGGTCCAAGACACACAATTTGACACCTTAACCTTTGAAATCGGACAAAGTTGAAAAATAAGCTACATTTTGTGCATAAATTATGCAAATTAGGTACTTTTGTTAAATCGTGTTTTGATACTCGATTTGGTAATGTATAGCATCAGAACTGTATAGCATAGCATGATGTTGCAGTTTGATTTATTTTTTATTTATTTTTTTTTTATTAGTTTTTCTTATTATTGTTTTCTTATATGTTTGTAATTGATTATACCTTTTTGTTTGGTGTTTATCAATAAAGAATACCTACCTTGGTACTTGATTAGCATATTTTGCGCTCAAATTGCAGCTGGCACAAGCGCAGCTCTATCCTCACCTACCCACCAAATTTCATGAATGTAGGGTGTACGGTTTGTAAAATATCCCATTTAAAATTAGGTACTTAATTAGCATATTTTACGACAAAATTGTTGCTGGATCTAGTTCCACTCCGGGTCTACCCAGTCACCAAATATCATTAATGTAGGGCATGCGGTTTCCGAGATATGCTCCGGACGCCACACAGAAAATCGGATCGCCATGTCTCTTCTGAAAAATTTTCAGGCGAGACAAAAAGGGGTCATTCGGTGTAGGTTCTCGAAAAATCAGGGCAATGGATGAGAGTCACCATATAAAAGATTGACTTTCAAAATACTAGGGGGTCATTGGGTGACAGCTCAGTGAAAAGTCATTGGGTGAGAGCGGGGCAAAAAAGGGTCTATCGACAAGAGCATGACACGTGCCAATAAATGGGATTATGTTGCAGACAGTGCATGGCACACAGGAAAGTCGACTCAACTATAGGCAAAATAAAAATTTATTGGACAATGAAAACATAAATCTAGGGTAAGGGTTGCATTGACAAACAATGAGGCCCTGCACCCTGAATTTCCGTTCACACTGTCCAATAAATTTTAGAATTTCCCTACAGCAAGTCTCTTCCTTCACTTTGTTCAGGCGAGACTAAAATAAGCACAAATGAAATCACAACACGTTATAGTTCATTCTTATGTATTAATCTTTGGGTTCATTCTTAATCAACTTTACAAACAATCGATGCAAAATAAAAAAACAATATTCAACAGATTTTTTTCTGTATTACTTGTACAAGTGAACAAAGTATTTTCAAATTTTCATTACTAATTATCAAAATTCCTTGCAAAAATACAAAACAGGTAGGCCTACAGCCTTAATAATTTACAAAATACTCGATTCCCTATTGGGCCACGGAAAATAAAAATGTTTTACGCCCTGGTTTTTCAAATTAAGTGTGTGAATTTGTTATGAATGATCAATTAAGGGCCAAACCCTTAAGTACTTGTATTTGACACAACAGTTTTTCAAGCAAATTTGTGGAACAAAATTAGGATAACAGAAATAAATATTTTAAAAATCTTGAAAAATAAGCAACGGTTGGACGTAAAACATTTTTTTCTTTTTGACCCAACAGGAAAAATGTAAGCTGCTTGAACTTCTTTCATCACATGAATTTCACTCTGAACATAACATGAAATTATAAGTTTTATTTGAAAACTCTGACAAACTTGAACAGGCATAATGTATTAATATACTGGATCCCAGCATGGTTTACTCGTAAGGTTTCGAAATACAAAACATTGTTTACAAGATTGATAAATTATGACTAATTAAAAGACTTGCCTACCAATCAATGGTACTAGCCAACAAAACACAGGTTTCCATGGAAACTGATTATGGGAAGACCTACAAATATAAATGGTAGCTTCATATATTAAATTCCATGTCTATATATAAAATTACAATTTATATTCAGACAAAAAAATGCATTCAGTGAGGTCATTCCACAGATCACCCAAGATAGACAGGTTGTATTTTGTCATTAAATAAATGAAATTATTAGACCATCTTAACTTAAACTAATTACAAATGCAAAGCTTGCAATTAATTTAGGCTAATAACATTCTATGGCAAGTCACTGATTGATTCTTTTAGGCAAGTCTTCATAATTTATTAAAATGGAACCTCTATAATAGAGGAGCATGGTCCGATTGCCTCAACTTCTCCCCCAAACTTTTTCGATTTTGGTACCAAAATAAAACACACAACTTGTTGAAAATATCCTGAAAAGACTATTTCAATTTTCAAGGCCCTGAATGTCTACATACTGTATGTAATATGGATAAAACAATATCCTGATAACACAAAATAAAATGTGCGACCCATACTTTGTATCACACATGTATCTAAAACAATTTTCAACATCAACTTACAAGGTGTACGTACATCGGGCACCTGTTGGCATTTTAAAAATCTACATAAATTTGTACATGAGATGTAAAAAGAACACAATTCAATGCATTGACATTGCTGCATTTTTCTTTTAAATATTTTTCTTTCAAAAAATTGAAAAATGTATGAAAACAATCATATTGTCTTTATTATTTACAACTTTATTACACAAGGCCCCTTTCAGAAGTTTGAGTTTAGTCACCAGCATATTTGATGTTTTGAAAAGGACAGTTCGAACCAGTGGTCGAAATAGAAAATAAAACTTACTTGCATAAAACCCCCTTATTTTGAATACTGGTTTGAACCCCGACTTAAACAAGTTTAAATTGTGAAAACATGACCAGTGTGTATCCATTTTCACATAGCAATGCGCGCGGGTTTCCAAGACTTTTTTCCCCCCGTAAGTTATATTTTCTTTGATGACAAAACAGGTGGCAATACTCGTGACCTACTTTCTAGGGCCTTTAACATGATTTGCAACTGAAATAATCATATAAAAATGTACTCAAAAATTTACAACATAATTTAAATACCTCAATGGAAATAGAAAGTCAAAATTAAACATCTTAAATATTTTTAACAAAACACAATACATTAGGGTGCTTTCACAACGGGTCGTGGTTCAAATCAAACACCCGGAAGATTTGACCCCAAGACCTTAGGATGTGAAAGTGCCCTATTTAACTCTCAGTATATATAGTACTGGGAATATCTTTCAGCCAAATAAAAAATACTTTGTCTCAAACTAACAAGCGGCTTGAAAAATTAATGTGGAATGCAATTTTTACCTGAGATGTTTAGGCCTAAATGGTATAATTGTGAATTGAGTTTTGAGCTCCAAATGTTGGATGTTTCACATCGGATATTCGATAAGACCAAGCATACATTTATGATTAAAGTGAAGTATTTTATTCTGGATTATGCTCATGAATTTGTTTGGCGAGGAAAAGTATTACTTGCCGCTATGCTAACAAAATTCTAGAAAAAAAAAAAAATATTCTGGAAATTTAAAAAATTACCGCAGATCTTATTTTCCAGATCACTCGATTTTTTAAATGCGCAGCAGCTTTGAGACAAACCATTTTTTTTGGCCTTATTAAAATTGTCTAAACAATTCTGACAAATTTCTCATATTTTGCAGTAAGAAATGGCAGTGATAAACATTGTATCTGGTATTATCTGCAGAGACCCAAGTCACAATTCAGAAAAATTCAAGATTGCAAAATGTTCAAAAATACTAGTGAAAATGCAGGATATAATTGTACTTGAGCCTCTAGAAAAAAAACCCCAAAGACTTGCATTCATTGGGTGTAAAACAATGGGGAAAATATTTATAAAACTCCAAATAATAAGTATATTCACCAGTAGTGAGACTTTTCACAACTTCGCATTAATTTAATACAAAATGTCAACAATAATTCTTTTAATATCTAGCATTCTAATCCAAAAATACACAATCTTGTATCTCAATTTTAATGTAAACTTGCTTGTTAACATCAACTGAAACGTTCAATTCATTCAATCAATGAATATTCATTAAAAATGATAAAAAAATTGGATTCAATCATTGAATATTCATTAAAAACAATAAAAATGCAAATTTATTGCTTAATTTTAAAAATATGAAATCTACTTCTAAATAAGTCTCTTCTTCTAATATTTTGTCAACATTAGCGAGACAAATTCTACATTTTAAAAAAATACTAGTAATAATATTATTAGGATAAGAAACAGGCAGTGTTTTATACAAATCTGCAGTTATAATTGGGGTGAAATGTACAATTATTACATTCACTATAAAGATTGTCATTAGAATTAATACACAATTACAATTAACATTCATTATTCTCAATTCTTTTCATGATTAATGTTCATTTAAAATTACTTATGCTATCCAAGTTCGGTACTTGCAAGCTTCTTTTTTACTTCAATTCATAGTATAGCAATTTCAGGCTAAGGGGCGCACCATTAGATTTCCAGGGGGGAGCAGGAAGTTTTTAGAAGAAAAAAAATCTAAAAAAAAATCCACCCCGAACCCAACTTCCTGCTCCCCCCTTGGAAATCTAATGGTGCGGCCCCTAAGTGATGGAAGCCATGTTTGATAAAATTATGTTTTCATATCCAGATTTTAAAGAATTCATTTTTTCTTTCGAATACTCGGTATTGTATCTTTTCCAAATTTTAGAAAACAGAAAATGTATTATGCACCAAACATGTGTTATTTTACAAATAAAAACAGCATTTTCAAAACAACTATCAGAGGAAAGATTTTTGATCAATACCTAAAAATGAGTTGATCAAAAAAAATTACAAATTACTGTAAAATGTTTAAAAAAAGAGGTGGACATGTTACATTTACTTTTAAAACCACAACCAACTTTAAGTAAAATTAATTTAAGGGGCTCGTTTTGTATCTACAAAACACGTCATTTCCATACCACGGCAAAACTTTCATAGCGGATTCACGGGCATGCGACACTACTGTATACCTGTAACAAGCGGCGACCGCCCGTCTCATTTTTCGTCTAGAAACATGAGAGAAATCTGAATTTAACATGAAAAAGATCAAGTCTGTGGATTACCTAGAAATAATGAAAACAATTCTAACTAATTTTTAATGAATATCAAGAAATTTCAATAATTGAAAGTTGATTGTCATCATTAATTCGCGGAAAATGTGGACGGACGTAGACGTGCGTCCCTGCACAAATTAGTCCTTGGGAATGGATTTTGTGTGCGAAAAAGTTTGTTATGTTTGATTTTATTTAGTTGAGATTTGAAATAAATCTCCTGCGAAGAGATTATTTGACAAAGCAATTTTACAAGTCGATTTAATGTAGAAGATAATTACTTTTACATGGCCCATTTTCTGGCTTTAAAATAGATAATCAATACTTGTTTCCAATAGTTCCGTGTTTCCCAATCTATTTTATTTGTGGACAAAAATGACAGGTCTATATCACTAATGATTGTGCTGATTTTGAATGAGCTGCCCAAGAACAGTGTCATATAGCAGGCCTGTCATTAGTCCTGGCACCATGACTTGACTTAGTGTCAAGTCATGGAAAATACTATGTAGTTAAACTGACATTTAAGCATGTGTATACAGAGCATCTTGAGGCTAAGTCCACACTGCAAATTCAGCCAAAATATTGAAGTTGCATACAAATGTTATGGTTAATATGCTTCTTGAGAGTCTTGTGCATCTCATGATAGGTCATTTGTTAACATTTAGAATCACAATGTGTGATTTTGGGGCCAAAACTTACCTTGTATGCTGTAACATTGGGTTTCCGAATTTGACAACCTCAGCTTTGTTTATGTCCAGATTTTGGGTAATAAATTTCGTCTTTGGATTTAAATTAGTTTTGTAATGATTCTACACTATTTAAAGATGTTGTCTGTGTTGAGAGAAATGTATTTGAGTTTTTAATTTCTGAATTATTTCATGTCAAAACTTAGAAAGCTTAAACGGCAATGTAACTCCACATATTCCTTGTAACTCTGGACACTTGGTCCTGAGTTACAATTATTGGAACTAGCCTGTCATCAGGTCATATAGAATTGGAATCAACTCGTTGTAAAGCAATTCTCCGAATTATTATTCTCACATAAAAATCTGTAATATTAGAGGAAAGGAACTTAGTGCCCTATATTTAGGTTGAAACTTTGAACAGTGTCGTGCAGAATTGGAATCAACTCGTTAAAATGCAATAGCTCCGAATTATTATTCTCGCATAATTTTATGCGGCTATCAAAAGCATCCCCGGCCCCCCGGTACCCGGGCATAGCGGGGAAGTAGGCGGGGATCTGACCGGGGATTGATAGAAAACTACGTCCCCGCATACCCGGGGCATACACAGGGCGTATGCGGGGACGTTGTGCTACCAAAATGGGCCAGGAAAACTACCCCGGGACTATATGTGTATAATTATGTTGTTTTTAAGGACAGGAACTGAATATGGCTGGGGATCAACATCATAGTGATACAAATTTAGCAAAATGCAAGTCATACAAACACGAATATTTTGTCAGAGCAAAAGTTAAATCCATAATCACAACAGTTTGGCTGGGCATACCAGGGGTCAAGGAGCGGGGACTGACCAGGGCCGTAACAGAAAAATGTCCCCCGCCTTGCTGGGCTGTACCCGGGGCTGTAATGGGGCCGTTACAAATTTCAATATTACGGCCCCGGTCAAGTCCCCGCTATGCCCGGGTAGTGGGGGGCAGGGGATGCATTTGATAGCCGCATTAGGTTGAAACTTTGGTCAATAAATCCCTTGATACCGAACATCATCATGATCATGACGCGGGATCCCAATCAAACTTAAATTCAATGAAACAAGTTAATGTTTATACTAATACTTGTGATAAAGTGATAAAATAAATGTCAGGTTGTGTTCTATATAACCGGTCAAATTGTATTTATTTTCAGACTCAAAATATGATTCCATATTACCAAATTGCAGAATTATACGCACGCACATAAATGATCAAGTTTCAGCTTTAAAAAGTTACATTATTTATACAAAGTCACTATCATGATACGTAATAATTACTGGTTTCAGACGCAATAGCAAAATGAGCTTCATATAGAAATCAACCGTACCAAGAAAAAACATGCTCCAAAAATTGTTTTGGTACTTTCAGAAGTGTTATTGACAGCAATAAATCTTCCAAATTAAACCTCAATACTGGTACCTACATAATCGGTACATAAAAACATGATATAAAACGCAAATTAAATGAAAATGACCTTGGTTTTGCATCAAAATGAAATGATATACTGTCAGTAAAGTTATGTCCGACATTTCGTAACTTGCCTGTAGTACTGAGAGCCACCATGCTGATCAACTTCTTTGGTTTATTAACAATGTCTGAAGCTCCGTGAGAAAATAATTACTTCATTGATGCAGGTAAAAACAATCCCAACCTTGAAAACGTCTGCCATGTTTGCTGACAAGTTCTTCAAATAAAATGTCAATGGAAAGTTGTTGAATCATCTTGACTTTGGCAACAAAATTACACTCTAGACGAGAGTGATGGCATGGACTGGAAAAGTTCAGATGGACGCTTCCTGGTTGTAAGTCTATTGGTTCTGTTCAGCAAAGCTGTAGATACCGATGACATTGAAGCACTGGTAGCAGATGATTCAAGCAGGGACTCTTCTTTATTTAATGGACAGTACTTAATCGTATGAGCCGAGTCTCCGCTCACACCACAAATGGGACAAGTATAGCAACGAAGAATTGGGCAGGTGGTTCGGCCCTCGCTATCCTTCAAGACATGCTCACTGTATATAGCCTCGTTCTCCCCGTTATTCTTGCAAAAAACACACCAGTTCGGCGTTTTCCTTGGACCTCTTGCCTTGGATCCAGGGCGCAGAGTTCTGCGAACTACTGTCGTTGGTTGAAAAGGTTGAAAACCATCACATGCTAGTGCTTGCTGAGGCGAAACATCCACACCATTCAAGTGAAAATCATCCCATGCTGGAGGGGATGAGCAGAAGGTATCACTAGAACTGCTTGACCTGCTCCTTGAAACATGACCAGTAGAATCATACTCAAGCAAAGTTGTTTCCAACTGTGCAGACTCATTGGCTGCGTTCAAGTTCAAGTTCTTCACCAGATTGCTAAGGCCAAGATAATCATCAAAAACCTTAAACTCTTGAGATGCTGACATTCTAGCGAACCAGACGTTCTCCATTGGATCCATTTTCAGTAGATAGTAATTGAAATGTCACAAAATTCAGTTAGACTAATTGTCGACCTTGTTCGAAACAGCTCAGTTGTTCAATTACTAAATTTTCAGAATTTGTCATTTGATATACGTAAAAGCAACAGTTAATCCAAGACGCAATAGTCAATAGTAGGCGGGGCTTACTTTGTGCAACAGGTGAATGCCGACAAACCATGTGCTCGTTATTTACCATGCTCATTACCAAAACTATATGCGCATGCGTGAAAAGCCACATTTAATTGGCTATATTTCCAATTCATTCATAAATTTACTCCAGTCATGGCACGTGACTATGCTGTTTGGTTCCCGGGGGGTATACTACCTATAAAATTAATATCATGTATGGTCATCTGAATATTAGAGAACGTCACTCTTTATAAGTTTCAACGCAAGAATGAAAAAAAAAAAGGAAAATGCATTATTATGTAAATTTGCCGCAGACACCAGCAGCATTGTAGGCATTGTAATTAAAATTAAATATGAATTTTTGTCCCAAGTAGGCCCTAAATAAAATTTCATGTTACTTGTCCTGATTTTGGGAAAAAATGGGAGGCAGAGGGATTTAGCATGTTCAGTGATTAAATATGACTCTAGATAAGAAAAACAATGAGGTCTTTTTTACTTTCTTGTTTTGAGAGTTGGACCCCTTTGATGATAACCCACTGAGCTGAGGTTCTCCACTTTGGTCTGGACGGGGTTGTGCGGCCAGGACCGTGAAACGCTAACCCGGAGCTAACCCACCTCTAGTCTAAGGGTAATAGTTTGGGAAAAACTGTACTCATGTTAGGATTTTGCTCCAAAAATAGGCTGATTTTTCAACATTTTCTGGGCTTGCATTTTTCTTGAAAATGTGACCATGTCTCAGGATTTTTTGTGAAAAACTAACCCATTTGGGCGACACGTCCCCATATACCTTATATATGTGAGTATCCCCCGGGATGATAACAAAACTCCCCTTGAGTGGCCCGCCGAAGACAACTCGCCTGAAATGGTTTTATTACCTATTTTTCAAGTCTCTGGAATAAGTTTTTGCTTTCTTGAAATATTTAAGTATAAGTTATAGGCCTAATCAAAATTTTACAAAATAAAAAGAAAGTATAGGTCAAAAAATCATTGGGTTCCTTGTAGAACCAAAAAGGTTCAAAAGAGGTTCAGAAAAGGTTCTTCAGCCCCAAAATGGTTCCTTAGCTTCACGGAACCTTTTGAGCAAAGACCAGAGGACCCTCAGAGGTTCTTTGTAAAACAGAAAGAGGTTTTCTATCACGAGAGAATAAATCATATGTAAATAGAGGACTAAGTATGTCTTCTCTTCCCTATTTGCAGTTTTATGTGAAAGTAAAATAGGCCTAAATGACCTACTTCAATTGTTAAGAGGTTCAACAAGGAATTGCCAAAGGTTCTTGTCAGAACCTTTTAAGAACCTTTTTAGACAAAATGGTTCCACATACAAGACAAAAAGGTTCTTTTTCGAACATTTTTTCCTTAGAGTGTGTTTTTAAGCGCTCTGTCAACCCTTCATTTTCAGAAATGTTTTTTGATCTGCAACTCAGCAATGGATAATTAAAGGGGCATTGGACAAAAATCAAAATAAAAGTATATTTGTAACTAGAAGTGGATTTACATACTTAACTTGATGGTGATGTCATTTTTGGACCAAAATGTGTAATTTTGACCCTAAGGTCCAAAAAATCATGTTTTTTGGCCCACATTTTTACGGGAAAGCTATAACTAAATTTTGCTTTGTTGAAATTTCGAACTATTTTACTTTTTAGAATCTAAAAATCAATATCTAGGCATTTCTCACATTTTAGATTGTTTTTCTTAGTTTTTGAAATATTGCAAAACAAAAATACACATAAAATAATAAGTGAGTCAAACTTGTTAAAATGGGGCAATTTGTCCCTGTAGTGACCCACTTTCGCCAAAGTGGGTCACTACATGGGACAAAGTGACTCATTTTAACAAGTTTGACTCACTTATTATTTTATGTGTAGGTAAAAATCCCACCGCTGCCACCAAAAACAGCGGTGGGATTTTTGACATTTTTGGACCAATTTTTTTTCTAAAACTATAAGAGAAAATCAAAAATTTGAAAAAAGCGTTCCTATAGATATTGCTTTCTACGTTCCAAAAAGTAAAACAGTTCAACATTTTACCAAGGCAAACTGTAGTTAGCTTTCCCGTAATTATTTGGGCCAAAATCATGACTCTTTTTTACCTTGGGGCCAAAATTTCACATTTTGGTCCAAATATGACCTTACCAACATGTTCAGTATATATGCAAATTCACTTCTAGAAATGTATACTTTTTTTGGTTTTAATTATCCGTTGCTAATTTACAGTGCAAAAACCATTTCGAAAATGGTCCCTACACTGTTAGAACGTTGGGCAAATAATTTACCCAACGTTGGTTCAACTATGAACAACCCAACTTCTGGGTAAATAATTACCGACGTTGCGTACAATGTTGGCTAATTACCTAACTGTTGGGTAAAAGTTTTAGCTAATTACCCAAATATTGGGTAAAATTTCATCAACAGTTGGTTAATATTATTTACCCAACAATTGGGTTGTTCATAGTTTAACCAACGCTAAAAAATTGCCCAACAGTATAACAGTGTACACAGAGAAAAATGGGCAAATATGCATCCCAACCAACTGTTGGGCAAATTAAAAAAAGCACCGTAGGCCACACACTTTAGCCATAATTTTGTATCGCATTTGCCTAACACATTCTATTTTTTAATTTTCTGAAGGTTTACATCCAAATGTTCACAATATTTGGTTGTCTGCTATTTTCTAACATAAGTGTAAATCATCTAATAATAAAATTTCAACTTGTGTACGCATACGATGCCATATTTTGAAATACGGTTCACTAGTCCGAAAAATAATCGGGACTGCTAGTCCAAAAGTTTGCTAGTCCGAAAATGAAATAGGCCTTGCATATTTTTGACGTATATGTTGGATTTGACAGAAGAAGCATTACTTTTCAATTTTTGAGGTAGGAAAAGTGTATAATTATGGTAGCCATATTAGTTTCAATCAGGTATAGGCTATAAATACTCTGTAAATTTTAATTGGTCAAGAAATTTGTATAAGAAAACGAATTTTTAATTAGTCATTACAAATTTATTATATGTAATTAAAGAAAAAAGTGCTAAAATTTAAGATATTTTAGATTAATTTCGATCATTTCAGATGCGTGTATGGTAATCAGTATCAACTTTTAATGGTAAATTATTTCTATCCTATAAATTGTCATTTTGAACCTTATTTTGATGGATGTCTTTAAATGAATAATTAATCGACGATTTCTGTTAATCATTAGTCATTAATAATTAGTCACGTAATTTGTCAGTCAATTAGTAATTAAAATGGAATACTTACTAGTCATGAATATATTTCTAATGATGAAATTAATTGATAATAATACTATAAGTTGTTTAATTAACCCTTCATTCGTTATACTCTTTAAAAATAATAGAATATGTTTTTATTTCGTTTTTGTGTTTAATTTTCACACAAGAGGGGAGCGTGGCTGAGCGGTTAGAGCACGGGTCTCGTAATACAGAGATTGAGGGTTCGAGCCCCGGGCCGGGCGGTTTTCGTCTCCTTGTTTCCTTGAGCAAGAAACTTTACTCTACTTGCTCCGTGGTCCCCTGTACGAATAGACTCCTTCATGGGGTATGCATGTTATGCAAGTACTTGTATCGTTGATTGATTGATTGATTGATTGATTGATTGAATTGCACTCTTTGACCGCTCATCAAGATTCCTCCTCCACTGCCTCCTCGTAAAGTAATTTAAAAGTAATTTGAAAGAGCGCCATCATATACAACAGGCCTGATGGTACAGGTGACATAGGATATGATTTACTAAATTTAGAGACTATGGATATCTAAAAAATATCATTTAGGATATTATTCCCTGTGTGTTCATGCAATACGAGAAAATATCCCAGGGACAATAATTGGTTTGGAAACCAGAAATATTTAATTGCCAAAGATAACAGGGCGATCGTAAGGAATCATGATCACTCAGTAAAGAACGTCAGTGGAAGTTGGAAATCAGAAAAACTTAATGCTTTTTATAACATTGCAATCAATTTTTGATTTGTAGTTTCCGTTGCAGTTCGGCAGCACACGCTTTGTAACCCGGGG
>JXSR01S071713.1:12123-28155 GCA_000969725.1 Ophiothrix spiculata
AAAAATCACATTGGCACATGTGGCTGAATACCATCAATTTGTCAAAAATCACATTTGCACATGTGCCTGAATACCATCAATTTGTTAAAAATCACATTTGCACATGTGCCTGAATACCATCAATTTGTTAAAAATCACATTGGCACATGTGCCTGAATACCGTCAATTTGTTAATAATCACATTTGCACATGTGTCTGAATACCATTTTGTCAATAATCGCATTGTCACATTTGCCTGAATACCATCAATTAGTAAATAATCATATGTTACGTTATGCAAAGGTTTAAAGTGTTTTATGTGTTCACAATTCGTCATTCAGTAACCAAATGACAAATGATGAGTACACAAATTGGCACCAATTTGTCATGGACTAAAATTGCGAATTATTGTCAAGCAATATTAACTGTAATTCTAAAGATGAACTTGAAATGCTAAGTATTGTTCAATAGATATCTTAAACACATTTTCCGGGTATAGTATCAGTTTTATTTTCTTTAACAAATCAACAAAGTTGATCGTTTGACTTTAATTTGTCCAATAATTTGAATATTAATTTTTTCTCAGTGTTGCTTCCAATTAAATATAGTAATCAAGTAACACAGATGTAGTGCATGTGATAAAACATAGTTTCCCTCATAAATCATTTGGCATAATAGTGAGCATTATTTTCACAGACGTTTAAGCAATCTCAATCTTATATACAACTAAAGTTCATTTTATGGCAAAGGAAACATAATAATAATTAGTTTACAAAATTAAACTCAAACTAAAATGGCATAACCAGGTGGACAACCAAATTAATAATAAATGTGATATGTATTATAGTATAAGTCATGAATGAATAAATAATATGATTTATCAAAATACACACGCTTCATCACAGCTCTTCGCTTGATGTTACGTGACAAGCAATAAATTATATTTCACCCTTGAACAGCAATGTACTTTTGTTACAGATTTTCATTTTACTCATTTGCAACATGACGTTACTTACGTTATTTAAGGCTGAAGATATACAGTTTTTATCTTTTCAATGTCAAAATGAATCAACAAACATAAAAAACAACTATTTAAATTGACAAAAAAATCTTCTTACAATATCAGGTCTTGTATGAAAATGGTTACCCTATCCACTCGTCCAATTCGACTATTTTCCGACAGACAAACCTTTATTTTTTTAAATACTCCAACTTTCAATAGTTTGACAAATCACCCTACTCTATGATTAGGCATTATTAAAGTATTTTGACATCATTTTTGGCACGCTAGTATGAAATAACCTAATGTTACCGTGACATACATTCAGAAAATACATAGTTGAATTGGACGAGTGAATAGGGTACTTGTAGAAAAATGACTGCTTGAAAACAAAAAACAAAAAAACTACCGCAGTGTGAATAATTAACTTTGCAAAACATTATAATCAATCTATTCTCTAGATAAATTCAATCCAGTCTGTTAATTTCAAATTTTAATAGAATTTAGAATAGTAAGATATGAATCGAACTAGTCTTTAAGTCAAGTATGTTTTACAACAACCAAATCAAATCCCGCTTTCACGGGACATTACTCATTCCATCTAACACTTTGAAGGATTCTTTATTACAGCTCAAGCAGTTTTGTGATTGACATTGTGGGCCGCCGCGCCAAAAGATGCACTTTTCGACTTCTACATGTAGCTCATTGTAGCATATCTGATGTATAATAGTTGTATGTTATATGTATATATATATGCTACAATGATCAACATGTAGGAGTGCGTACTTTTGCCGCGGAGGCCCACATATATGAATTACCTTGTTTTTATTATATACAATGTCCACTTTAATAGTTTCTTATAACATGTAATCATAAAGTAATGGATGTATTGCTTATGAAACAGTATTATTTAAATTTAACATGTATGGTTTGACATTTAATATTGGAGGAAGTAAAAATCATTTAAACAGATGTTTAAGTAATCAGACATTCAATAACATTTATTGGAAAAGAATAAAATGCAAAAGAGAGAAAAAAACTTATTGGAAAAGAATTAGCATGATTTATCTTGACAATTTTGAAATCCCAATTTATATTGGCAATGGGTATTCCATAATTTTTAAAGCATATCTATTTTTGTTTCACCTTAATTCTTAAGAAACTTAAGTAATTATAAAGAATATTCAATAATTGGATTTATATCCAGTTCTATTCTGATTGTTGTTCAATATAAGGCGACATAAAATCGCAGTCAGTTCTGACACTCAATTTCCATTTTATTAGCATTTCTACATATTTCATTTCCGAAAGCCACTGTGCAGTGCTGAATTATTTTGGTCCGATGTTTAAAGATTGAGAGTTTCTAATAACCAGGGGTCAGCTATTATTAACACGTCCTTTGCAGATTCATATTTTGCAATGGGTTGGAAAATTCTACCTTTCTTCCTAAAAGCATCGCTTTTAGTGTGTTTGGCAACATTTACCATGTTGACGAGACTACAATATACGCGTTGAATTGCATCCATTCAAAATTGACACAATTGTAGCAAGTAATTTCGGTATTTAGTATCCTTGAATAAGAGACTACTTAAATTTAGGTCGAATACATCTGGGTAGAAATCATTTTGATACAGCTTGTACAGTCAAAACTTTAGATATATAAGGATCATGCGGTGTAGACATTTGGCGTTTAGGAAGTCATAACTTTAGTCATGTTCAATGTAATAGACTCATACCCCACATCCAATGTTGACACTTTCTCAACTTAAGTGAACTCTTCCACTAGCCTTGATGTTACAGAAGTTTACTCTGTAAGGGTCATATGTTGAACATATTCGCTCACAGGAAGTCATGAAATGATACATACAGAGCAGAGCTCTGCCCATTAGAAGTAACTTCCTGAACTGCTCTGCAACAGTATAAATTCAATAGTAAAGATAAAAGTAAGCCTTTATTTTGTCCTGTATGCCATATAGGCGTTGAACTCTCCAAAGAAGACGTGCGTTTATTCCTTATACATGGACAGCCTTTAATATACTCAGAAAATGGCGGTAAGTTTTATACTATTCATTTTGTTTCTCATTGTATCAATAAGATGACGGGTATGATGATATATCATAATTCATCAGAAATCTGTTACAATTATAAAAAAATCCTTTTAATACAAGTGTATTGAGAGGTTAACGTGTTCACTGTCCACTGCTGTGTAATATCCATATTTCAATACATATCAAATGCATTTTGAAATATCGCAATTCATTTAATTGGCAGGCATATTAGAATAACATAAAATAATCATAGAATCATCAAAACAGTTGACAAAATCTTAACATTAGGTAAGCTATGGCCACAATGTTCGTACAAACGAAAGATTCGTACGAATCTGTTACTAGTGAAGATTATGGAACCCACTGTGAGCTTTGTGTGTATAATAGTGTGAATGGTTGCCGGTGTAATGAGACTGAGTGTCCCCCGTAATCAGGAGTCCGGGTTTAATTGAACTACACGGAATAAGTCGCAATCTTTATTGATCGCACATGTACAAGTACGTTCTACACAATTTAATAGTAGCTAGGACATTTCAGTCACACGGACGCTGTATTTCATTACACCGGGGTAATAGACTGTAGAGTCCGGCCTTCGTAGCGCCGGACACCACATTTTAAAACCAGGAGTCCCATGGACCCCAGATTCTATGTTTTAGTGTCCTAGAACACTCCGTTTTATGTACCACAGTCCCGGGGACAACTTATAGGTAGGACTTTCAGTTTCATTACAGGGGTAACCCTCTCTATTACGTAATCACTTCGACAGTGAATAGACCATTGAAACAAGTTTACCTTTGAATGAGAAGAGAATGGTGTCTACTGTGTACTGTCGAATTAAAATCAAAATAAATCTTATCAGATTACATTAGATTGAATCATGCAATCTCTTAAGGTACACATTATTCTGTAATCCCAGAGATATCAAAATCTGATTACCATATTCAGGAACTTCCCTACCATATTAGACTAAGTTCACAAGTGAGCCTGCCCCTGTGACAATACATGCGCCTAGAATTTAATGTATATATAGGATAGAGCTGTAGAATTTTGGCCCTGTTTGATTTAAACTTTAATACTTGAACTTAACAAACTTGTAAAAATTAATCCTGGCATTACAGAATTGTGTATCTCAATTTTGTATATAGATTAGCCAAGTACATATCGGCCCCCTTTCTGGATTATCAGTGATTAGTTAAATAAAATATCGTATCTACGAACAGTAGTACTATTATTTATTGTGGATTGTCATATCGAAAGGTACCTTAATACCGGTGTAGCAGGAATGTAAGTCTCCCGTTCTTATTGTCCGGGTTGTACAGTAAAGTCTAGGCTAACAACTCTCACGCAACATTAGTTTTACGCTTTACTCCGTTATGGTCTGTGGAAAGCGGACTACCATTTCAGGGGAACTAAGATTCCTTTCACACCGGCATAGTATTAGCATTACGAGATACGGGCTATTGAAGCTAAGCAAAGTCAAAAATCACGTCCAAGGTCGTATTTCCAATTTCATCAGAAAGGTTATCATTGAAGTGTATTCTATCATATTAATCAGGTTCCAACATCCAAAACATAAGAAAAATGTTTTAAAAACCAAGCTAAAAATCCTCTCTCCATTCAAGGTTTACTAAGTACAAAAACTTTAAACTCAGGACTTCAGATTTTCTCAGAACTATAGTTTTCCGAATCAGCCCGATGCCTTTTACCAATTTGGGTGTAACATCGCAACCGAACATCCAATAACCAAAATCAAGGTGTCATTTTAAAGCTTGAAATCTCAACTTTCAGATGAGACCAAAAAGTCAATTTTGATTTTGCCGACCTTAAGGTACCTTTCGATATGACGGGTCACCATTTAACTTTATTGCAGACTCGCTTCAGCATCACAGAGAGACGAGGACACGGCAGTCTTGATTCTTCATGCAGTAACTGCAATAAACATTGGAGCATAGCAACAGTAAGATGTTTGGATTGCAGAGAATATCTATGTGAAAACTGCTATGCATCACATAGCGCACTCAAGGCAATGAAAGGCCACAGCATCATTACTATGGCTGACATCAAGGCAGGTAAAGTCAATCTTCAAAACGAAGAAAAGAATAGATTCTGCAAAAAACACGGAAAGTTATACGAGTTTTACTGCGAGAATGAGAAGAGACCAGTGTGCAAAGACTGTGTCATATCGAATGAATGTCCCTCTTGGCATCGTAGGACTAACTTATTAGAAGCATCAAAAAATCACATTGACCAGTTGAAATATTTGCTACACAAAAATAATAAAACTTTAGAAAAATACAATGATGCTGTTTTAGCTAACAGCAACACAAAACAAGAGATTGAAATTAGTTCAAAAAAGCAACATGAAATGCTTGAAAGTGCTGAAAGAGATTGCATAATAACACTAAAGCAAGTTTTTCAGGGATTTCAAAACGATCTTGTATGCACAAAGAGGAAAATAGTGTCGGCGCTTGATCAAATTGATGCTGACTTGGAATCCTCTATTACATCGATGAAGTTATCCGGAAGTAAAGTCGAAGGTCTCATTCAAACTAAATCTGAATTTGAAATCGTATCGTCCTATTCCTCACTGTCAAAACAACTTCAGGCGCTCTCTACAAGCCAACCTAAAAAAGCAGCGAAACAGTGTGGATTGCTTGAATTTGATGTAGCAATTCCGACAATCAAGCAGCAGCTTGAATCGATTTTAAAGAAACGACTGAGACGCCAAAAGTGGCAGCTAATTGATAGTTTTAGCACTGGCGACTTTGACAGGCTTACTAGAATATGTTTGGATAACGATGAGGACATTGTTTTATGTAGCTTGAAGAAGGGACTCAAAGTGTTTTCTAGGGATGATGATGAGATTTGTACAATTTATAATTCTCCAGGAGCTAATGGCGTGTCTGTAACTTATGACAACAATTATGTTAGTATCCCAAGAAACAAAAAGATAATAAAGATCAATGATGCAAGTGGCGACGAAATAAATTCTATTCTTATCACTGATGTAAATGGCAAAAGATCATGTGCAAATTCAATAACAGTTGATTCAAACAATAGAATAATAGTAGGACAGGTAAACAAAACCATATCCATTCACAATACTAATGGCTCAGTAGTTTGTAAGTTTGCAACACAATCAGGAGTATCTCGTCTTGCAGCTACCAGCAATGGGCAGATAGTGTGTACATACTATGACGCTGTATTAAACCGTGGCACGTCTGTACAGATCATGGATTACTGTGGTGGCAATGTAAGAGTACTCAAGCCTCCTAACGAGGTTAAAATATGGAGCCCCGTGTCTGTGTGCTGCGGACAAGGGGACATATTTGTCATCAATTCATATCAAGGCGATCCCAGTGGTGTGTATAGATATACAAGCGAGGGTGACTACGTAGGCTGTGTTACAACTGAAGTCTCAAATCCATCAGGTATAGCATTATCAAAAGATGGTATGGAGCTGTTTGTTGCTGACTTCCAGGATGGATGTGTCAAGATATTTCAACAACCTTAATACCTATTACACACTTGACAAGATGTAATTAACATTTTTAATATTTTCAAAGCATCAGTGAAGAGTTACCATGAACAAGGTCAACTTTCTGCACCTTTATAGTAAATCAAGTTGTGTATAGAATATATCCAAATTTAAACGAAAATACATTGAATAGTTTTGTTACATTTGTCGAAGAATTTGATCAAATAAATAAATAAAAACTGGAGAATTATAGTGCGCTATGCCTCCCAGATTCAATTTCACGTGGCCTCTGCACACTTAAAAGGTGTTCGCTGACCACTGTGGATCAAGTAAGCTCCATTCCATACCAAGCATCATTTCAGGTTTTGCGACAACTTCTGAACCTTAATCAGCCCACACACACGCACGGATCAGCTCCCATAGTTTCGTACGGGTTTCTACGAGATAATTAGCAATTATTTTAGTTAAGGAGAGAATTTCAAGCACACTCAACTTTTTGGCACCAACGGGGTTCGTACTCGGGACCTTCCGCAACGCAAGCAAGCGCCTTACCGTTTGAGCTAATTGCCTGCTATAAACGAGATTTGATATGATCTGTAAGTATTAGTTGCAAACAATCATTTTCCTACAGGTAACTATTTTTGGGGACATCTGGTATTTTGTTCTTCGTTATTCGTTGTTGTCCATTACTGTTGTCCATTATGTTTGGTATAATCTGCTGCTGAAACTTTCTTAGAAAGTTTCTTTTTTTAATTTTGATTTTGATATATTGTTTGTTTTGTGTTTTGATTTATCATATCATTTTCTTTCTTCCCTTTCCTTTTCTCCATTTTCTTTCTCTTGTCTTCCCCTTTATTCTCTTTGTTTTTCCTTGTCTTCTTCTTTCCCTTGTTTTTCTTTCTTTCCCTCCCCTTTATTTTTCCCCCGGGTAGGCATAATTTCCCTCGGAGAGCTTTCAGGGTGGGCACTTTGCTTCCTCCCCTTCTGGTTGTTACGGCAGTGTGTAAAACATAGTCATGATGGTTGGATGGAGAAATGCATCCTACTTCTCTTTGTATGACTTATTATGGATTTCTAAATAATACCATAATGTAATGGTATATTGTTATGCTGTTTCGCCAAACCATTATGCCTAAAAATATACATCGGTTCTTTGAAATTTTATGATATTTGTTTTTGTCTTTATAAAGTCTTTATAAGGCATTGCCTGACCTTTCAAAATTTAGTTTTAGTGTATGAAAGATCACTAATAAACATGTTCAATTCTGTATTTTAGTTAGATCGATCAAACCATTTTAAACTTTCAATTAATTTTGCATAATTTTCAGAGCTCTCTCTAATTTGCTATGTAGTTTAGTTATGAATAATCAAAAATACACGCCTTATTACTTTTATTTAAAACAAAAAACATGTTTCACCCGTTAAATTTCAAATGCAATATGAGATAATCTTTAATGAATTATATTTTGGTACCAAAATCTCAAAAAGTTTTGAAAAAATTTTGATTTATCAAAATCTTTGGATTTATCGAAAAATTTCGTAAGGTTTCTTTCCCCTGAAAATATATTTCCTGTGCTCAGTTTCCTTAAATATATTTTATCTGTGCTCAGTCCAGTGAGGGAGGAAAATACATCGAGATACAGCAGACCCCTGTTCTTACATTAGGGCCTACAGCTACATAGCAAAAACATCAAGAAAATACTTAAGCAAAATTACAATGATTTTCATGACACGAGGACCCCAAAACGCAACTTTTATTTGGGTCCATCTGTACACTGCTCATTGATCTATGAAGATTCTATCCACTTAAATTCACCTGAACTAATAAAAGTAAATAACATATAAAAGTTTATTATTAACATAACAAAGGAATTTTATTGACTCATCTGATATATGGTTCCCTGTTTATTTAGCTCAAGATTATCTATATATCATGACTATAATATGAAATCCTTAATATGACAACCATCCGATATCTCTTCCACAGCTTAGCAGCTCACAAACATGCATAATGAAATGATGGCACTGAGCACAATAAAAGATTTAAAGGAGGCTAATCGCCTGGTTACCTCAAGTATTTTGTGACAAAAACCTGTTTAAAATGTGAACCTTACACAATATTTGAGAAATGATTCAAATCTCTAGATTATATTATAATTAGATTTTATAATTTTGTAAAAACCCGGGTTCAGATTACATTCCTTTAACCGTAGTATACTGTTGGGTGATCGCAGACTCAGGTTCAGTTGTCAGTTTGTAATATAGATGGTCTGTTTTCTAACGTTCTTGATTTTTCACAGTATTCTATTAGGGACATTTTGTACGAAACCTTTAAACTTGGGTTTTCAAATATAATTTTATATTTAGAATAATGTGAATTAATACAAGGTCCTTGAGTTGTTGCTTTAACTTTGATTATTCTTGACACCAGGTCATAGCGCGCGTATAGAATTGGAATATAATTTGAAGTAAAAATATTTAATCCCTCGTGGGATTTTGCACAAATTCGAGCCGTATGTTTTTAAAGACAAGAAATTAACACTCATCGAGTTGTCAACAGACATTTACATCATTTGATAGTGACAAGTGTCAAAGATGAAATTCTGTAAAAAAAATAACCGAGTTCATTAATATTGTATTGTGAGTTTGGTCGAAATCCCTTAGGTTGGTGAGTCTTTTCGTATTATACTACTATTAAAGATATTTGTGTAGTTCTAAAAGAAGTAATATTATTGTTGAAATTCTGGATCTTTTGATGTTAATATGTTGAAGAAATAGATAGCTTTAAAAATAATCATGCTGGTTCTAGAAACAATAATGATATGGTATCATCATGATCTTCAAATTTAAAACAAAATCGGGGAGACTGGGGTAATTATTGCCCCCTTTTTTACCCTATATCTAATTAATGAAAAACAGTAAAATGTCATCCTATGCTTTCAATTATGTATTTATTAAAAATACTATACATTGTGCTTCGAAATAAATGGAACTAGCAAGATAAAAAAACAACTTAAAATACTTCCTGTTTCTTCTTAAAAACAAAAACATTTATTGATATTACATTTCCCTGCCCATCATCTAAAAAAGGATGAAAGGGTTATGCGAGTGCACCCTTTTACAATATTTTCCATGGGTTTGAATCGTAACCCACACTGATTCATATGAAGCCAGAAATCAATAAACCTATCAACACATCGTTGTAATTATCTTTATGAGTTAAATGACTTTAAAAATTCAAAGATGAGTTTTTAAAGTCCTGTTTGACCTTAAATAACAGTAACACACAAATTATATTGATATTACTTGTTCATTAACAAATGTGATGTGTATTTGACATAGTTTAAAAGATTATCCTTTAAAACAATTTATTTTGAGAACAAATTAATTCAAAAGAAAATAAATAAATGATATGATCGTCTTTCTGTTACAGCAGGTAACAATTTAAGAATATCGCAAAGTTAAGTACTGCGACTGTAATCATATCAGATATTGAAACAACCTGTACCACAAACAATGGAACTAAATGACTCACAGGATATTAGACTTGACTACATAGTGCAATAATGCATTGCATGATATAAAATAGAAAGGCAAGTGTGATGTTATGTGACAAGCAATTATTTACAATTCACCTGGACACGTGTAATGCACTTTTGTAGCAACACTTATCAAACAAAGTTATTGCAATGAGTTCACACAGTGTGTTTTTATATAGTTAAATAAGCTAAACATTATTAGCACCAAAATGCACGCTCAGCCAAATTCCTTTTGAATCTCGGTGGGCACGTGTGGTCTAGCGGAAATCGGCAGGACTCATAAACGTGATAGGTTGTGAGTTGGAGCCCTGTTGGTGCCAATGTGTTGTAAACTTGAGCAAATCACTTTATCACACTTGCCTCGTCGACACAAGCGTTATATGGGGAGTTACTAGGAATACTGACATTGAGCGTTTGAATAGGCAGCTGGATGTATTCTAGTGGTAACGGTATAAATAAAAAGCGCTTTGATCAATTATGGAAAAGCGCTATATAAGATTATCTCATATAAGCATTTATTTTTTATTTATTTATTTAAAGCGATGCGTTATACAGATCAGGAAAAATACAAGGAACAAAATCCTTTCAAAATAGTGGCCAGAACACTTATTCTAAGGTCACGAAGGGAATTTCACAATAATAATACAAACTTCAGAAACATAAGTTCAAGTGCATGGTCGAAACGAAATTTATAGGTTAAAAATTATTTACTTTAATTTTATAAATATAGATGTTTATTTTGTTGCCTTTTATTAATGTTCAAATTTAATCAAAAGCAAAATACCACATATCCTAAGTTATTGCTTTCGATATTAATCTTTTAGAAGCGGTTAATCGGTGGATATATGAATTGATACGTAAAGGGAAATCTTGCTAGAAGTAGACGATTAGCTGATGTACTAATATTTTGACCTTGGTGTAGCTATATCCATGACATCTTACCCATTACGCTTTATGTCACTTCCTGTCCTTCATAGTCTGAGTATACCTTAAAGATTTGAATTTAAAAATGATCATCAGAAAAGGTGTCACAACATCTTCCCAAAAAATAAGTAAAACTTCCCATATTTAACCATAGCAATTAAGTTCATCTAAGATGAACCTTTATCAGCAGGCACATGTATATATGATCAACATTTACCAGAAAATGTTCATTTTATGCTTGTTTTCTTTCTCTGTGCAAGCGTATCAATGTACTTCAACGTTGCTGTTGCAGTCAGAAAATAGTTGCAATATCTAAAGCCCTTTACGGGATTCTAAACTGATTGGAATCCTGACCGTAGTATTTTTTTTAAATTCTGATTAGATTCAGTTTCAAGGTTACTAAGCTTTGCCAAATAAACTTTAAAAAACAGCAAAATAATGAAAACATTGAGAACGTGACAGATGAAGACTGTGTTTGCGCCTTAATATCTCCTTGGAATTTTTTCGTAATATTTGTGTGTATTGTGTGTCGCATAATACGTTAAAAAATGTTTGTTATTTATATTCATTTAAACCTTCATTTATATTTACTGGTTGGTATTTAATTATATATCAGACAAAACTTTATAAAGGAATTTGCCAATTCAGCCTCGAGTCAAATTGAAATTATAATTGAAATCGAAACATTGACTAGAAACGGTGCAAACACATTATTAAGTAGTCGTATTATACATCTATGAACATCTAGAGCTAGATGAAAATTACATCCTTGTATACTATTCTTTGTATTTTATTGTTACAACTTGTGTTGTCAGTTGCAGGCTTGTCGCCCAGGCTTGTCGACTCAGTGTCGCTTGTCAGTTGTCGACTCAGTGTCACTTGTCAGATGCATGTCTGTCAGTTAAATCGTTATCTTGTTCCACATTGCATACAGGAGTAAATAAAGAAGAATTTAGATTAAGAGTGGTAGTTTTGTGTCTTGAATTTTCCCTTTCCGTTGTCACACTCATCTCGTCATCATGTGCGCCGAGTTCCAGGCCCGGCTGGATCCACATTTTAAATAGTTGCCTATACCCCGGTCCCGTTACATAAGTAAAAGTATACTTTTCCTGCATCCTTGGAACATGTTGGTGTGGTTTTGAATAAGATTTGACCAATTTTGAAATTTCACCCCTTGTTTTGGCAGCCATTTTGTTTGATGCAAATTAACCAATTTTGACAAGTTTACATATTCCTACAATTTGAGTATGTTGTTTGGGAGGTCATCAACAGTTAATTTCAGTCAAAAAATCTTGTGTTGCAGTTTTGCTCAGCTACCCCCATGAAAATTCGTAGATGGCCTAGTCTATAAACCAACTGGGAACATGATATGATATATAAAAATAAGACCTGTCTGTATTCTTTTGATAGAAAATGTCAACGCCTCGTGGAACAGAAAATTATAAATTGCTTATTTGAAAATTCATGTTTTGAAAACGCAAAATTGAAATTTTGAACGGTAACATAAATTCATTAACCCTCTGAACCCTGGCCATCCACGTACATCTGTACCGCTGACCCGGTCCAACCAAAAAGTTAAAAAACACAATATAACGCCTAAACTTACTTTAATTTTGATGTTTCTTGCTTTACCTTTTCATCTTACACTAGTCTGAAATGTTCAAATAACCAAGCATTAACAAAAAAATACTATTTATGTCGACCAACATATTTGACATTTACGTTTTAGTCTATGGGTGAAGCCATATTTGTTGAAAATTTGATCAAATTTACGAAAACGTGAGGAATGATTCAGCTCTATCGAGTAAATAAGATTAGAATGGCCGATCAACCATGTGTTTAAAATTTTATTGGTGTCTTCCGATATAAATAAGACTATTGGAAATTTTATCTACCCATGCCTGTTGACACACACATCAAACCGGCTCGTCGGATATACGGTACATGTATACGTGAGCCGGTATACCGGCTCGTCAGGTTCAAAGGGTTAATCATTTTAAAGCATAAGCGGGAGGGTGTCCACTTGAAACCCGGATTTTGATTATGAAAAGGCAAAATAAAATAACTCAATCCAAATTATGCAATTGTCAAGATAGGAATAGAACATGTTTTGTTGAAAAGAAATATCACATCGGTTGCATCGTTTTTGATAATAAACATTAATTGGTAAAATTGTAGCACTGTTCGATTTTTTCCCCTTAAATTCTTGATGAGCCGATTTTTTAATGAAAAGTCCTTTAGGAAAGCAGTTGTCCACGCTGTAAAAATTTATTTAAAGGAAATTTCAACATCAATTGGCATTTTGCATCCATTTTGAAACAGAATAATGGATTTTCAAACTTTCATGTTTTATGTAAATTATAATGAGTTGGTGTATCTCTCACTTAAGGTTTGGTTTAAAGACAGATTATATCGGAAATATTGACGTTCCACCACCCATCCCCCCCCCCCCCACACACACCCAACCCACCACCACCCCACCCCCATCAACAAACCCATGTGCACTAACGTGTTAAAGCAAATGGGTAAAAATAGATAAACTGTATTTATTTTGATGCAAACAAATACATGATATAATGCTTCATCACGGATTTTTCTACCACTTGATGTTGAATTATTGTTGTTTAGTAGTTGAATATCGATGAAAAATACGTGCACTTAGCACCTTTGATGACGTCAATTAGAATCGTTGTTGACGTTATTAAGTGGATGGTTATCTCCTTAAGATTGCAGGAGGTTAAGTGTAATAGAAAAACGCCTTTGGTCGAGAGATTTCAACTACTTGAAGTAATAAGGCATAGCGTATGGAAATCAAAATTAGTTCGCCTTTGAGCAATTACTCAATGAGGTCAGCTGTAGGGGCTCCTGACATAAGAACATCTCCTTTACATAAATCAAAGCAAAGGCAAAGTAGTTGATTGTTATGCAACCCCGGGTATGTAAACTTCAGCACATTTATCTTACACTATATGATAAGAAGATAAAAAGATGTTCATTCCTTACATCTAAACAGGAACATAGTTTGATCTATTATGTTTAAGAACCTGTTTATATTAATGCGGATAAACTATATAGCAGCACTCTGATGACCATTTTACTTGAAAATTGTGGGCTAATTTGCTTAAAGCTACTAACCATTTATTTAGAAACCGGACTTAAAAGTAAAAGTAGAATTGGTAGCCCATAGCAAGCCTTGGTTAACCTCCTTTTAGAAAATTAAACTACACTCCGTATTGGCATGGTTAAATTCGATTTGTTTTAATCTTAGTAAGAGTAACAATATATGTATGTAGATTGCTAATTTCGGTTTATAAATTACATATCAGAATTGACCCTATAGAATTTCCATATACATGCTTCATTTTAATCTTTAGGTGAAATTAGTATTGACCCTGATGTGTACAAAGAAGAAAAGGATTTTATGCTTAAGTTAACGATATACTTATTTTTTCCTAATACAATAACTACAGTAGATGTTTCACTGTAACGTTTGCTTGTTTGCTAGTCCCTTCAGCTGCTAGATGACACAACACTGAATGTTTCTAAAATAAATTGACAAATAATCTGCTACAAACATGTGATTGAATAAATAAAACAAACAAAAGTTTGCAGATGGGATGAACAAACTGGGACCAATTAAACATTAAAAAAGAAATAGTTTGTTCAGCTCTAAAAACAACAATATGTTACTTGTGAAAGTACTTTAAAAAAATCACGACAATTCATATCATTTGAGAGGTGCTCTGGCAAAATAAACGGAAAGTCGCGATTTTTAAAATTGAGTTAATATAACATATTTTACTTCTCTATAATCTCAGCTTTCGAATGATATATAATATGTCACACTTTCTTTCTCCATTCTCCACTTGGAGATCAAAATACAAGTCAGCCAACTAAATATCTGGCAACAAAAATCACCAGCAAATCGATCTCAATGGACCGGTGCAGACCCCATTATCGTATAGAATATTTTGCTTAGAATATTCTAAGCAAAATATTCAATACGATAGAGGGATCTGCATCGGGCCTAACTGATTACTATAGTGTACACTCTAAGAAATTTCCCGTAAATTTTACGGTAAAATCACTGGCAATTCGGTTGCCAACACTTTACCGTAAAATTTACAACTTTGCCGTAAATTATTATACGGTATTTTACTGTATTTTTACATGTGGCTGTTTATTTTACTGTATTTTACCGTTAAATCATATTTTTTTATGGACCTTTTCTACCTGTTTCAGAGCATAGGTGGATTTTGACACCAGTTTTCAACTCAAGTTAAAGTCGGATGATTGCTAGTGTCAACATAGCCATTTTCAAGAACAAGGCATGTTTGCAGATTGCCACACCAAGGGAAAATGTGCAGCCTAGCACAATAACTACAGATATATTTCATATTTAGTATATATTTTCTGTGGTGTCAAATTGTCTTTTTTGCTATTAATTTACGGGACTTCCCCGTTTTTTCCACATATTTACGGTAAAATCCCGTAAAAAGACGGTCATTGCATTAAATAACTGATATATCATTGTATATGCCGTTAAATTTACATTACGTCCGTAAATATTTTCTTACGGGATTTTACCGTTAAAAAATACTGGTTTTCTACCGTAAAAATACGGTCATTTTTTAGAGTGTATGATAGCAAATTATGATCCATACTATCTATTAACCGTGATTTATTGCAACTCCCGACATAATTGACCTTCTAAACCCTAATTATACACTTAGGCATGAATGCGTTTCATGTAAAAAAAATGAAACTTGACCTTTCACCGGATTTTTACTTTAGAGGACATTTATTCAGCATCTTCATTCGCGACTTTCCGTTCATTTTGTCGGAGCAACCCACATTTATCCAAACGCAGATTTAAATGTCCATTTTTAATCCACCCATGAACAAATAATTTACTTATATGTTTTCAAGTATTTTTGATTTTTCGTCTCGTTACAAATTTGTGAATCAATAAAGTTTAATAAGGTTTCTAGCAAGTAAAGAAAACAAATTTGGTTCAATTAATGTAATGTAACGCTGTCGTGTTTGTCATGCTGAATTGCAGGA
>JXSR01S071713.1:50994-61293 GCA_000969725.1 Ophiothrix spiculata
CATGTGCAAAAACACAACTACTCTACAAGAAATGCCCAGGATTATAGCATTAACTTAACGAAAAAGGTTTTTTCGGACTCTGCCATTCGAAACTCTGGACCTGTTTTTTTGGAATTCTTTGGGTAGCGATATCAAACAATGTAAAAATGTAAAACTCTTAAAAAAACAATTAAAATTAAATCTGCTGTGCAAATATAATTAATCTTTTGGGGCAAGTCTTGTGTATAGTGTTTTTGTTTGTGTTGTTTTTACATTTTTTTGTCTCTTTTATTTGTTTATGAATGTGTAACTTATTTTGTTTCATAAGGGCATGCTTACATCAGGCCTTCTTGGCCTTTCAAGCATGTCCTCAATATCATGTTTTGTTTTGTATTTTATGTGTGCTTTTATATATGTCTGATTGATATTGAAATAAAGTTTGAATTGAATTGAATTGAATTGAATTGAAGTGAAAAAGAGAACATCAGCGCATTCAACTTAGTTCATAACAAGAGTGTATTATTACTATAAAATAGAGCAAAATAAAAAAACATCCACTTTGAATACAAGTATTGTTAACGTAATTCACATCGTGCCTGGTACAAGTTAATCTAGATTGACTGGCAAATTCACCAACATCTTCCAACATCTTTAGATCGACTAAGTAATGCATTATGAAGCCTGTATAAAGACAGTTATTTGATAATCTTTATTGTTATTGCTACATATGAATTCTATCTAGCGGGTAACATACATTTAAAACTCAATTAATTGTGTTGCTGTTAGCTAGATATTTTGACAGGTTGTCTGGTGATCTTTTTAAGAGAGAAATCTTTTGATCCATTAAATGCAAAGTTTGTTGAAAAGTCATTAACACACTTAAAGAGAGTCTACTAGTATGAAGGCATGAGCCAGAGAGTAGATTTAGAATAATATATTGGATGGATTCATGATACAGGCAGAACAAATGTGGCTATGAAAATGAGCTAAAAAGAGAAAGAGAGAAGTCTAGATTAAAATAATTAAAAGATATATATGTATATCTGCATATATTATGATATGATAATTGATTGGGAAAATGAGGACCCTGATATTTTGATAACAGTCTTGGAGACAACGGCAAACTGATAACCGATAAACTTCTTCTAAAACATAAATGTGATGACTCATCCCGAAAAGGGGGACTTTGCGACAGAACACTTTTCAAGAAACTGTTGAAAATAGGCAGCCAAAAATATAGAAAGTAATAAGAATTTCCGGCAGATTTTCTGTTGTAAAATTTGATCGCCTTGATCAATTTCAACAAGCAATGTGTCATTTTAAAGCTTCGAGAATGTTGTAACAGATAAAATGATAAAATCAAAATTGATATCGTCTGCAAAGTCCCCCTTTCGGGATGAGCCATCACAAATATTTGATTTTACTCTCCATGAAAGACAACCAAAGAACACTTGACTCGTAATACTGAGATTGGCGGATCAAGTTTTGTCATTAATCAATTGAAATTAAGGAAAATAGAATACAATTTCCTCTCCTTTGAGGAGTGGATTTCTAGAACGGTTCAATATTCACACTCAATGCCATTAACGCATATAAGAAAATTTACCTTCGGACCTACCCAAACGCAGGACCTTTGGTTTAAGAGTCTAACACCGGTGTTCCCAAGAAGCCATTCTAATTAATTTAAGAGCCTAACTTAAATTTATTTGTGTTTATGTAAATGTTCTACTAGTAACTCATTATAACATTATATTAAAACAACCAAATACATATTTAGGGCCTTCTTGTGTATATTAAATCATATTTAATCAGATAAACATCAACAATCATGAGTTTAGCTTCTTTCAGTATCATTTGTACTTAGTGCCAATTGGTGTTCTTATTTATATTACGTAAGAAAAGTTATTATTTCATTTCCGTTGGTAAAGCATAATTATACTAATTGCTTTAAGGCTACAGTCCCTAAAAACGTCTCGCTCGGCTGAATGTCATGTTTACTGCAAGTGTTTACCTACTTACACCTATCAAAATATCACAATATTTGGCGTACATATTGAATAGAGTCTCTAGTTTATACATAGAACTTTACTAGTGATTTCACGTCCATTATCAAGGTCAAAATGACGCATAAAGACTACTTCGAAAAATTTGGCCCTTTTCGCCGAAACCTCATAATTTCATGATGTTCGAACAATTCGACTGGTTTCAAATTTTGACAGATTGTAGGCTTGATACTTCTTATTGAATTACAAACAATATTTTATAAATATGCTGAGTTGATTCTGAATGATAATGTAACAAACCCGCGTTGTTTTGCCCGAAAATCCGGACGTGAATTACGACTCTGTGTTCGCCCTGTTTTAGCTTTGAATTGTCTGTTTTAAGTATCTACATTATCTACATTTTGTCTGATATACGCATTCGCATAATCTACTTACAAATTGAGCATTCCAATGAGGCAAAAATTGCAATTTTTATGTAAACAAAAGGAAAAATACGCCATTCTAATGTTTATGTTTTAGATTTTAGTTCGCGATCTCAACGACGCCTTAGCTCAGCGGTAGATCCCTCGCTTCGTAATGCATGACTAACCCCTGCCATAATCCATGGTTCGAGTCCCCGCAAAGTCAGTGGAAACTATTTATCTTTTCATGATTAAAAAATAGTTAGGATTCACACTTTCCTGAGCAGATGGATTCCCTTTACCCTTAACTCAAAATGTATTTGTTCATAATGTGAAAGTTATATTTGCCCATTTTGAATTATTGGTATTTATCTATGATGAATGATATTAAAAAATCGGTGAATTGAGTATTATAAATCATCAATTTTGAGTCGGTATGATTGCCGTAATTATCTTTTTTGGAGTGTGGAAGGAATCAACGATAATGAAATGATATTTAGTATCCTTCATATTTGCTCTTTTTACAGGTTATACGTCAACACTTTGCGGTCAAGTCATGCTTCAAAATGACTGTTGCCGCTCACAGTGAAGTGGAATGATAGAAGATTTTCCAGCTGATGAACTTACCTGAGGCCGATAAGGGATTATCAATCAACACTCTTTTCATGATAAGGTTTCTGAATTTAAACAGCTGCATTATTTTGCATTGATGAATCGAAGGGCATTTGTGTAATATGCAGATCTGTCTTGATCAACGTCTGTCCTACAGAAATCCTAGTTGATTTACGTGATTTAAAGATTTTGATGAGTATGTTAAAGAACAAAAAATATAAAAACGAACCAAAAACTGCATAAAATCAGTGTTAATATATTCACTATCAAATACTTTAGGGAAAGAAACTTACTTACAGTGGCTTTCTTTTTCTATTCTTTCTTTCTTTTTTGGTATTATTATTGTTTATTTGATTTTTTCATATTTAAAACATAAGTGAATTCCATACATGTATATGCCATGTTCAAATTCAGTCATTTTAAAACATTTGCTAATAAAAATACAAATTTAAATAAAAGGTTCGATTAAAACATTCACAAGATTCAGAGAAAATAGTTATAATTTAGTACATTAGAATCTAAAATGAATCTGAGACTATTTGTAAGAGTTTCAGATACATACAAGGTTTATCTAAAATGTTTCTTAAATAAATCATTCTACTTTTTATTAGATATTTGATGAATGAAAATGGTTAATCAGATTCGCGAGAATATTCTCAAAGTTACACCGCCGTCTCCGTTCAGACTTAAGGATCCTGCTTCACAACATAAAAATTGCGGATTCGATCACAATTACTTGCCTCATTGAAAAACACTACCGGTAAATTTTAAGAGAAAATACCTGAAAATTCTATTGCCAACATTTCACCCTAATTATTACAAGTCCCCATCAAATTTAATGCAGTCAGTAAATTGTCTGCATTAAAAAAGCTTTTCATTATTTATGCCCTGAGCGGGATTCGATCCAGGAACACTCCGTATTATGTATAAGCAGATCCCTCGATACCTTGTACAGCGTGTGAACCGATTGAGTCACGCTGACTGATGATTGAATGGGGAATTTTAAATATTTATCGATAAGCAAATGGTTTAGATTCACCGTTCACGTAAATATTTAGTTTCACAGAATTTTACCAAATTGTGTTGGTCTTATATGCATCTATTTCACTGGTTTATTTGAAAATATTTAAGCATGGTGTGTTTTTGCTGTCTGTCTGCTAGAGACGATTTTTGCCACACAAGTTTGAATAGATAGCCTCCAAAGGGAAAATATGTGGATTTTTAATTTAAGTTTCATGTAAAATGCATCCATATTAAAGGATCATATTAAAGTTCTAATTCATAATCCACTTTTCATTCTCAAGATTACCTCTATATAACAAATTTAGTTTTTTAGCTAAATAAGAATTTTTTTAGCCGTAGGCACAACCCGTCGTGCGTGGCGCGTGTTTTTGTTCGTATGTATTTTTGGTCACAGTCGCTATACTTTTTATTAAAACGCAAGGAAGAAGTGACGAGTAGAGATTCGGAAGCGCGTTTAAGCGCACGGTGTGAGTACGTAGCCCGCATGGCACGTTTGATCGTGAGTGGTTGCGTGCATCGTACGTTGCGAACGTTGTAAATACAACGTGCGATTGCCACATAATTTTAAGGAAACCGTATTCACACGTGCGATGCACGAACGGTGTCCGTATTTGCTAAGTACGTCGTCCGTATAGCAAGTGACCGTGGAAAATTAAAAAAAAAACCCGCAAGGAATACGTACGTAACTTATCCACACGCTGCCATTACTGAGTACGTGCGTACTGTACTGATGCTAGGATTATGTTTTATTATTTTGAGGTGTTTTTTTTCTCTTTAGTAAAGTCTTAATCCAACTGTGGCTCCTGATGTTTCGCAACATATTCCCGATACATCGGAAAAACATCGAGATAAGTTGCGAGAAGCTTATGCTTAAATTTATCTCAATGTTTTAAGGATTTTTTGGATTTGGAATGCATCTGGGATCGTCGCAAAGGGTTCCCCAAAACCACCGTCGGGGCTTCACCCCAACGTTGGGAGAACAGCACCGATGCTTTTACGTCTTTTCTTAAAAACAGGTCGGGAGTGCACCGAAAATAAAATTGCTGGCACTGAAACTCTTTAGCTGGCAATGCATTTTAATCCTTTTTATAGTACATGAACCTCTCTACGGTCAATATAACAGTTGGTCAATATCATCCAAAATGCACCGTCAAGACATCGCCAAGACATCGGGAAAGCATCACTTTTGTGTTCAAGTTTTTATTACATACATTGGTGAAGTTTAAAAGATGTACTCGCGACGAATTCCCAAATGCATCTGCAATGCATCGGGAAAGCAGCGCGAGAACATCTGGAGCATAATGGGATCAAGCCTAATGATACAAACTATTTAAAAAAAAATGGATGTATACATGTTCAAATTTTTCTTCTTTTGCTTTTTCTACTAGACATTAATGTAATGCAGTTATTTCAGCTATAAAGTATCTTGATACTGTTAACCATTACATAAAAACCCAGCTCAGAGTGTTTGACCTCCGTGTATGTTATGGATTGATAAATCACGCCACCATCTCCGGAGACTCTTGAGGGTAAAACTAAATTAACAGGATGTCTAAGGGACACTTAATAGCACTTAAACCAAAGGGGCAGACAGATAAATGAGACATTAAAGTCTTAACTGTCATGACTGTGCGAAAGAAAAAAGAACATGATCATAAGCCATAGGATAACGATGTCTTTTTATTTTACTGTATTCACATTAATGAAAGCTTTATGGAAAAGGTAATAGGCACGTTAAATATGGTTTCATGACCATTGTTAACGAGATTATTCATTGAAATACTACAAAGTTTACAAAAATAAAGGGCCAATGTAAAACCTGATTTCAGAATAAACAGCAAACCTGCTTTACAAGTTGATCGTTACTCTCCAGGGTTATACGGGACATCATATTCATAATCAGAATGACATAACCCTTGTTTCAGAGTATTAAGTTTAATAACAACCATGTGGGCAAAATATGCGAAATTAAAGTTTCAGGTAATTAAAACCGATGAGGGGATAAAAAAGACTAGAATGCAATATCCGTTTGGTAAATCATGTTCATTTTCTGTTTTCTCATTTATAACCCTTGTTAATTTCCTGATATTTCTGATGGGAAGATTCACCGAGTATGTTTGACATTTTACACAAAGTTCACCAAAAAATGATTCTTCACTGATGACACGTAGAAAGCTTCTTATTAATTATGTGTGTGGGAGGGGGTGTTAGAAATAGCTGCAACTTTTTTTTCCACCAAGGACGCACATGGAACCTTGGTGACTTTTTTTTCTTTTTTGTAACACATAATTCTCATGAAAAAATCAATAAAACATTTCACGATACAAATACATTAGCCATCATTGCAACTTAGGTATAAACAGGAGATGCCATTTCGTGTAATGGCATCGTTTACCTCAAATCGGGGTATTTCAGCCAAAATCAACACCCGACGTTAAGATTGGGTTGCAGATAATGAGAAACTGTGCAAATTATACTTTCCGTGAATGATACGCTACATTTCACGTTAAGTGTGTTTGCGTGTTTTCAATATTCGAACATAACGACATGATGCGATGCACTATAATGTCAACTCATTCATTTAAAAAACTGCCTCCCTCGTATCACCATCCTTGATACTAGTATGCTACATGTACCTGCTGCCTGGATATTAGGTAAACTCCAAGTCATAATTTCTAAGGTTTCTGTCAAGACATGTCGACATGTCGCAATAATTTGTTGTCGACGTCGACATAATGTCAAAATAAAGTTGATATCAAACAGTTGTTTTTTGAAATTGTTTAGATGCCCTTAATGACCCGTTTTAGACGTAGACTTACATAAAATATAGTTATGTACTAGTTCTTTCTGCCTTCAACAATACGGATGATATAAAATTGATATTTTGTTGTGATTACAATGGTAATAACTTTATAAAACATGTCGACAAATGATATTTCATGTCGACCTGTCGAGATATACTTTATGTCGACACTTATGTCGACATAAGACATGTCGACAGAAACTTTTTGCTATTTGTGGCAGTAATTTGGTCTTTTGGTTTGAACTTGGCAGTACAAGGGTGGTGGTTATGCCTACGGACATAAGACATGTCGACAGAAACTTTTTGCTATTTGTGGCAGTAATTTGGTCTTTTGGTTTGAACTTGGCAGTACAAGGGTGGTGGTGCCTACGGATGCTGTGCCTACGGATGCGGTAGATAGCCAAATTGAGACAATATCACCATTTCAGAAGGTTTGACACTCAAATACATACAGATAGTCACTAACATGGCTAAAATTTGGTATATAATTACAGTAATTGGTAAATTTATCATTTGTAGACCTTCCTCAGACCTCCTCCCCCCTCTTAAACAATATTAAGTGTTTAGAAGATATATCCTGAAAAATGAACTGTTTGCCATTAATCATACCAATTTATGACTTGCTTTAGTAACAATAGGCAATTTTGAGAAAAACGCGTTTAAAAATAACAGTTTGCATTGGCGTCTATGGAGTAATTAACCATTAATTAGCTCATTATGCCAAAACAAAAGTGATATCTGGCTAAAAAGTTACTTGAATTGAAAGAGATCAATAATATTAACATCATATCAAAAAATTGTGGGTTTTTTTTCTTGACCATTTTGACATGTAACATATTTTTGACCCACCTCATGAAATGCCACCATAAGCAGATCCTTAGATACCTTATACAGCGTGCAAACCAATTGAACCACGCTGACTCGCATTGCTCGTGGTGGGTGAATGGGGAATTTAAATATTATCGATCAACAAAATAATAATGCTTACATCTGGAGCATAATGGGATCACTGAGCCCAATGGTACAAACTATTCTTTAAAAATGGATGCATGCATGTTCAAATTTTCCTTCCTTTGCTTTTTCTACTTGAAATTTATGTAATGCAGTTATTTAACCTACAAAGTATCTTGATACTGTTAACCACGCATTACGTAAAAAAAACAGCTCAGAGTGTTTGACCTCCATGTTTGTTATGGATTGTTTTGTTCCATATATCATTGGTAATGTGTAAATAAATCACGCCACGACCATCTCCGGAGACTCTTGAGGGTAAAACTAAATTAACAGGATGTCTAAGGGACACTTAATAGCACTTAAAACAAAGGGGCAGACAGATAAATGAGACATTAAAGTCTTAATTGTGCGAAAGAAAATAGAACATGGTCATGATGAGACATAGGATAACGATGTCTTTTTATTTTAACTGTATTCAGATTAATCATGTTAATGAAAGCTTTATGGAAAAGGTAATAGGCACGTTAAATATGGTTACATGACCATTGTTAACGATATTATTCATTGAAATACTTCAAAGTATACAAAAATAAAGGGCCAATGTATAACCTGATTTCAGAATAAACAGCAAACCTGTTTTACAAGTTGATCGATATATACTCTCCAGTTATGCGGGACATCTTATTCATTATAGAATGACATAACCCTTGTTTTAGAGTATATTGAAAGATTCATACCTCAAGTATCAAGTTTAATAACAACCATATGCGAAATATATGCGAAAAATATGTGAAATTAAAGTTTCAGGTAATTAAAACCGATGAGAGGATAAAAAAGACTAGAATGCAATATCCGTTTGGTAAATGATGTTCATTTTCTATTTTCTCATTTATAACCGTTGTTAATTTCCTGATATTTCTGATGGGAAGATTCACCGAGTATGTTTGACATTTTACACAAAGTTCATCAAAATGATTCTTCACTGATGACACGTAGAAAGCTTCTTTACTATTAATTCTGTGTGTGTGTGTGTGTGAGGGGGTGTATGTGTGTTAGAAATAGATGCATCTACAGTATTGCAACAGGTATAACGAGGAGATATCGTTTCATGTAATGGCGTCGTTTACCATGAACCTCAAATTTGGGTATTTCAGCCAAAATCAACACCCCGACGTTAAGATTGCAGGTAAAGGTAAACTGATCAAAATTATACTTTACGTGAATGACACACTAAATTTCACGTTATGTGTTTGCGTGTTTTCAATATTCGAACATAACGACATGATACGATGCACTAATAATGTCAACTCATTTATTTAAATAACTGCCTCGTCTCGCCATCCTAGTGCCTACACCGCCCTGAAAGGTTAATAACTAGAAACGTTTTTCGCGGTGTTTAATGCTATATTTGAGGTAATTTTGTCATGTTGAAGCAACTTCCGGTTTCAATTCCGGAAAATTCCGACAGATGCATTTTCCTTTTTTTTTCACGAACAAACAAAGCATTACATACTGAAAAAATGAATGAATTAAGTTTGTAGAACTTAAAACTAAATAATTCACGGATAGGAAACTGAAAAGATAAGGCCGCATAAAAAAATGTTGTTTCTCGTCCCCTCTCTCCTCACTTTTTGGCGCTGCACCATTTTTTGTGTGCAAAAATGCTAAAAGAATGATAAAAATTGAGCTAAATCGTTCAAATATCAAGACCTCGCTTTCCTTTTAAAAGAATTCTTTAAATTTTTGATGTTGAAACTGTCATCAAACCAACATCTATCAATATCACATCGGGTTAAAAGCAGCAACTGAATGTACAGTCAACAAGGGTAAACTTGAATCACCCAGGCTATCTCCAACCTTTAAAAAAAAAACACCTCCCTCCCTCGTCACATTTTGAGAAACCTTCGGACGAGAAATAACTTATTTTTTTGTGTGGCCAAATGTCACTTTTCAAAGGTGGAATTGTATTTTCATTCACTTTACTTCAATCTGTTCACCATTTTCTAAGTTCTCTATGGCAAAAGACACCGAAAAAATCTTTAAATCTGTCCGATGCAACATATTACTTATTCAAAAAATGGTTAGAATACGATGTTTGTTTTCAAATCAGACCAAAATCTGAGGATAATTCTACTGAATAGAATCTGTCCACTCGGTAATTTTCGACTATTTACCATGTGTCCTGACCGTCCCTTTTCGTCTAGACTCGCTTTTGTCGTATTATAATTAATAGCATTTTGCAAAATCATTGTGTCACGCCTATATTCTTACACAGACGAAGGCTTCAACTTTGAAAATTCTTCAACTTTGAAAATTCTATCTCGTGAAAGCCATATACAGTGGCACCATAATCATGCAATTTCATTTCATTTCATTTCATTTCATTTCATTTCATTTCATTTCATTTCATTTCATTTCATTTCATTTCATTTCATTTCATTTCATTTTATTAAAAAAATGTCAATTTTAAGCTTTTAAAATATTGAGGTCAAATCTAATTACATGTAGCGTGTTTTACAAAATT
>JXSR01S071713.1:61788-81315 GCA_000969725.1 Ophiothrix spiculata
AAATGACAAGTTTTAGTTGTGAAAACTATTGCACGCTGATTGAAAATAATCATAAATAAAATGTAGTTAACAACAGTTTCAGGTCTTTTTTGAGTTTCATTTTAAAGTTCATCAAAGTGTTTGATTCACGTATATCTTGGGAGATTACATTCCACACGATGATACTTCCTTTGTATTGAAATGTTCCATTACCATAACTTGAATTGCACTTTGGAGTATGAAGTTTACCTGTTGCACTTGCCCTTGTATTTAGACAATGGACTTCATTTATTTGGACAAAGTGTTCTCTAAGATATGATGGAGTTAAATTATTAATTACTTTAAACATCATGCAGCCCATGTTATATACAATTCTATCACGAATATTCATAAAACCTAAATCACTTAGCATATCATTAATAGGTGTTCTAAAAGGCGCACATGTTTTACATGTAATTAAGCAGATATGAGTGTGCATGGATGTCCACGTAACTTGTAGACAACTGATTTTTCTATTCTTCACTTCCAAAAAAAATTGGGCATTTTTTTTTAAATTCAATAACTCTGCAACCACATATCAGAATTCTTGTCTACAAATAGGTGGGTGTGCATGGACAAAATCATCTTTCTGATAACATATTCTCAAATAAAAATGGTCTATCATATAGCGCGAAATTCAGAAAACATCTGAAAAAGTGTCTAGAAACACTTGATTTAAGTATCAAAACAAAACTATCAAGCCCAGTTAAAGTCATGCCTGCTTGAAAATGAGGTATGTGTCAACTTGTGTTGGTCAGCGGTGTGATACAGTATATCAACGTTCTCCTAATGGGTAAATGAAGTATGATCTAGTTATGGTTTTAGTATTACACGTTATGGAAATAAACCAGCTGGGAACATGATATGATATATGAAAACAATACCTGTCTGTATTCTTTTGATAGAACAGCATGTATTATTCTGTCACATTTTGATTGTCCTGTTATTAATGTCTACGCCTCGTTTAATAAAAAAGTCAAAATTGGTTATTTGAAAATTCATGTTTGGAAAAATACAAAATAGAAATTTTGAACGGTTACACAACTTTACATGTACCGGTATTAATCATTTAAGTGCATAAGCGGAAGGGGGCCAATTGAATTGATATTTTGATTGTGAAAAGGTAAAATAACTCGAAGTCAATTTATGCAATTGTCAAGAATATAGTATGTGTTGTTGAAAAAATATCACATCGATCGCGTCGTTTTTGATAATTTACTGGTAATTGGTAAAATTATAGCACTGTTCGATTTTTTGTTCCTTAAATCTTGATGAGCCCAATTTTCAATGAAAAGTCCTTTAGGAAAGCAGTTTTTCACGTTTGGCTGTAAAAACTCCTTAAAAAAGAAATTTTAACATCAATTGGATTTTTGCATCCATTTTGAAACAGAATAATAGATTTTAAACATCTTGTTTTATATAAATTATAATGAGTTGGTGTATCTCTCACTTACGGTTTAAAGATATTATAATATTGGAAACATTGACATTCAAATGGACATTACACCCAACCCACACCCGACACACCCACACAAACCGTTATACACTAATGTGTTAAGGCAAATGGGTAAAAAGAGATAACCTGTATTTATCTGGATGCAAACAATTACTGTTTCATTAAAGATGTTTCTGCTACTTTAGTGTTGATTTATTGTTGTTTAGTAGTTGAACATCGATGAAAAATACGTGCACTTAGCACTTTTGATGACGTCAATTAGAATCGTTGTTGACGTTATTAAGTGGATGGTTATCTCCTTAAGATTGCAGGAGGTTAAGTGTAATAGAAAAACGCCTTTGGTCGAGTGATTTCAACTACTTCAAGTAATAAGGCATACCGTATGGAAATCAAAATTAGTTTGCCTTTGAGCAATTACTCAATGAGGTCAGCTGTAGGGGCTCCTGACATAAGAACATCCCCTTTACATAAATCAAAGCAAAGGCAAAGTAGTTGATTGTTATGCAACCCCGGGTATGTAAACTTCAGCACATTTATCTTACACTATATGATAAGAAGATAAAAAGATGTTCATTCGTCACATCTAAACAGGAACATAGTTTGATCTATACAGGGTGTCCCAGAAAAAAGGAAACCGAGATTTGCGCCCTCCGTTCTTGGAATACTGTTTTGCTAGATAAACGCACCAGAAAGTTATCTTTCCAACCATACCAAATACTCCTACGTTATTAACCTTGTTGAGTAATTACGAACAATTTTATGAATTGTGCATGTTATGCCCTTGTACCACTTTTTGGTAGAGTTAACTTCTTGCTCATGATGTGCTTGAAGCCAACGTGCAATAAGGACTCCTTTTGGAGTCGTTTTGGGATGACTGACTATCGGATTGTTCGTAGTTTTAGATGACTGAACTTGGAGAGTGTGAATGAACACAGGAAAACTTTGAAAGGAGATTTCATGATTAATTTGCTTCCTATTTGAGCTATTGAAAATCTAATCCCAAAATTGGATCATTTCAATGTTTTCTTCTTTACTGAATGAATGAAAACAGATACGTAGCCTTCATGAAGTTGCCGTTTATTTTCAAAGAGTAATTTTCTTTAAGGCTACCTTAACACAGGGATGTAAATTTTCAGATCAGGGCCTGAATTCAGATCCGTCTGTTGACAAATTTACGCTGTTTTATTTATTCTCAGCCTAGTTTTGGACATTTTTACTCCATTTTCCGGCCTTTCTGTCACTTAAACGTTTTTTTCACCGACACCCCTGCTTAACAGCAAAGTCTGAAAACTCCACCAAATGGCACCAAGAGACATCAAGAACTCTACCAAAAAGTGGTACAAGGGCATAAAATGCACAATTCATAAATTTTTTCCTAATTACTCAACAAGGTTAACAACATATTTGATATTGTTGGAAAGAGGACTTTCTGGTGCATTAATCTAGCAAAACAGTATTCCAAATCATTCAACCGTTTCGAGGAATGGGGGATGCAAATCTCGGTTTCCTTTTTTCTGGGACACCCTGTATATTATGTTTACGAACCTGTTTAGATTAATGTGGATAAACTATATAGCAGCACTCTGATGACCATTTCACTTGGAAAATTGCAGGCTTATTTGCTTTAAGCTACTAACCATTTGGAAACCGGACTTACAAGAAGTAAAAATATAATTGGTTGCCCATAGCAAGCCTTGGTTAACAGCCTTCTAGAAAATCAAACTACACTACCTTTGGCATCGTTAAATTCGATTTGTTTTAATCTTAGGAACAAGGGTAACAATATATGTACCGTATGTATATTGCTAATTTCGGTTTATAAATCATATATCAGAATTGACCACTTAGAATTTCCATATACATACTTTATGTTAGCATTTAGGTGAAATTATTATTGACCCTGATGTGCACAAAGAAGAATAGGTTTATATGCTTAGGTTAGCGATATACTTTTTTTTTTAATATAAAAACTACTGTAGATGTTTTACTATATACAACGTTTGCTTGTTTGCTAGTCCCTTCAGCTGCTAGCTGACACAACACTGAATGTTTCTAAAATAAATAAACAAATAATCTGCTACAAACATGTGATTGAATAAATAAAACAAACAAAAGGTTACAGATGGGATGAAAAAACAGGGCCAATTAAAAATTAAAATATAAAATAAAATAAAATAGCTTTTTCAGCTCTAAAAACAACAGTATGTTACTTGTGAAAGTACTTAGTACAGGGTGAGTCAAAATAGTGTAATCTAATCATTGATTTTATATAACCAATTCCTTTTATTCTATTGAGATGTTATATTTCATTAGCTGTCATAGAAAATTTATTGTGTTGACATCGGACAAAGCATTCTAAAGTTATAGTAATTTGAGTGGAGGTACCCGATTTGAAAGGCAAACAAACTACGCTATTTAGTTTACGTGCGTACTGGTAACAAAGGCTGGTAAATACTAGGCTGTTGAATATGGACTGTGAAATATTGGGTACCAGTCATACTGCAGATCGCATAATTTCCCTTTTCCCTCTAGTGAAATGTTTAATCGGCCGTTCTGTTGATGTTTAACATTAACATTAATGAGTCAGAAAAATATTTTTAAAAGCCCTGTAAAATCGAAAATATAGATCTGAAAAAACAAAACACGTTGCATATTTATGTATAGATATTGTATAAATGTAATGCAACTACAGTTTTCGAAACATGTGTGACATTTCATGCAATTTTACGGGAAAATTATTTCACGCGATGAACCTTCAAGATATGCCGGTGATTTTCTCTAAAGATATTAATTCAGTGTAAAATATATATTTATGCCGATATGTTTATAGCAAAATTAAGACCTTTTTCTTCAAGTCCTGTGAAACTCTTGCTTTAAAATGTGCTAAATCAAAATTAATGTAACGGTTGCTTTTGTTTACCTTTCTGACACATGATAAAAAATACGGTATTTCTCAAATTCTATCATTGCGCACGCGCAACCAACATTGTAAATTTGAAAGTATATATCTTTAAATACCTGTCCCATACACAATCAGCCAGCTAGTCTACTGGTTAGCAGACTGGACTTTTAATCTCAGAGCCGTGGGCGGAGTCTTTTTGATAAATGTGACCCATCATATCGAAAGGTACCTTAAGGGTCTCAAAATAAAAATGGATTTTTTGATCTCATCTGAAAGATTATATTTTAAACTTTAAAATTAAACCTTGCTTTTGGTTATTGGATGTTGGATTGCATAGTTACATCCAAATTGGTAAAAGGCATCGGGCTGATTCAGAAAACTGTAGTACTGAAAAAATCGAGTTTAAAATTTCTGAACTGGTAAAACTTGTATGGAGAAAGGATTTTTATCTCTATTTTTAAAACATTTATTTTATGGTTTAGATGTTGGAACCTGATTAATATGATAGAATACACTTAAAAGGTAATGTTTCTGATGGAATTAGAAATACGACCTTGGACGTGATTTTTGGCTATACCCAGCTTCAATGGCCTGTATCTCGTAATTTACTATGCCGGTATTAAGGTACCTTTCGATATGACGGGACACAATTTTTTTTTTTGCGTAGCGTATTGGTTTTCCTTCAATTATTAATTGTAACGAATGAAATTCTCGAATTTTTGGCATGATTTATATAAAAGAACTAAAAAGGTTACTTTTCAGTCTGTAAAATAAATGTTGCATTCATTGCATTTCGCTTGAAATGCAAAATATTTCAGTGCAGCGAGGCCATTCAAAACAAACTCTGACATGAGATCCGTGCACGGTTTCTGACGTCAGAGGATGACCCGTTGTGACCAAAGGTAGTACTTATCGAAATATGCAATACAAATTGCAGGCAAGTACGAAGAGCCGATATTAGGTACCTTTCGTACATCACATCAACATATATTTTTCCTCTCGTTATTTCTTCACTTTACAGGCCTCACAGGCAAAATATATTTTTCAAATGTCATCAATCTGAGTTTTCATATTTTTACTAGCAGAATCGATCCAAGTGACGGCGTTTTATCTTCTAAAACAAGATTGATGTAGGAGTTCAAATTTGGTTGCTTAAAAAGTCTCCAAATCGTTGATTTTTATAGAAAATGCCATAAAATGCTTCTTTTTTATCAACAGCAAACAAATTCACATGCATTGTATTAGAAAAACTCCAAATTTTCTTACCCCGTTCCAAATTTGCATTTGCTTTCACCGGTTTCAGATAATACGGGTTTAAAGTCAGCCTTTTCAGCAGGTCACGTTTAAAAAAACAAAATCTCGCGACTAATTTGTTTTTCTCGTTTGGCGAGACTTGGAATACAGAATTCGCATAATGAGGTCGTTACGAGTAGACTGGTACTGGGTTGACTCTTGAAGAAATGTTCAGATCTCTCAAAAAAGCTCTTCTAATTCGGTTGTTTTGTTGAATCATCTGAATCAGGATCTTCCAGATCGTTCCTTGTTTCTGTTATGAAGAGATACATGGTCTTTAGCTTAAAAACAACATTTTAAATAGCTTCAGGTGATGGGACCTGGTTGGCATCCGTAAACTACAGACAAAACAGATGGCGATCTTCAACCGGACTATGATTCTGATGATAATTAATTTCAACAAAATGCCAGTGCCGGTGTAATGAGACTGAGTGTCTCCCATAACAAGGAGTCCGGGTCTAATTTAACTACACGGAATAACTCGCAATCAATGATATATTGATCGCACATGTACAAGTACGTTCTACACAAATGAATAGCAGCTAGGACACTCAGTCACATGGACGCTGTATTTCATTACACCTGTAGCTACATTATTAAGGACCATTAATACTAGTATCTCCTGGCATTGGTTGTCAAGATGATGCACTGATTATCTAAAATGACCATCAGTACATTTTCTGCATCATTGAATCTTCTTCAGTATTTCTGCACAATGCGTGCCCATTAAACATTTTGAATGCAGCGTCAAGTTCATCAATGCACAATCAATAAGAGCTAATAAGATATTACCCACTACTGTACTGTTACGTTGAAGCAAATTTGTTCGACATCAAAATTGGGTATCTTTACTTAAACGGCTCTAACTTTTGAATGCATTGATCAATTTCAACAAACTAAAATTCTCATGAAAGCTGATTAAATTTGCTATTTATTACATATAATTAAAGTTGAAAGACTATAAACGTACTTGTACATTGGTTGTCAAGATAATGCACTGATTATCTAAAATGACCATCAGTACATTATCTGCATCATTGAATCTTCTTCAGTATTTCTGCACAATGCGTGCCAGTTAAACATTTTGAATGCAGCGTCAAGTTTATCAATGCACAACGTTGAAGCAAATTTGTTCGACATCAAAATTGGGTATCTTTACTTAAACGGCTGTGACTTTTGAATGCATTGATCAATTTCAACAAACTAAAATTCTAATGAAAGCTGATTAAATTTGCTATTTATTACATATAATTAAAGTTGATTGACATAAACATATTTTGTGTTAAAAAATTCCTCCTTTGATTACACTTTAATTTGACTCACCCTGTATAACATAATAAACAAAATCACGACAATTCATATCATTGGAGGTGGGGTGCTCTGGCAAAATAAGCGGAAATTTGTAATTTTCAAAATTGAGTTTATGACATATATTACTTCTCTATAATCTCAGCTTTCGAATGATGTATAATGTCACACAGTCTTTCTCCATTCTCCACTTGGAGATCAAAATAAAAGTCAGTCAACTGAATTTCTGGCAATAAAAACCACCAGCAAATCGATCTTAAAGTTACTATAGTGTATGATAGCAAATTGTGATCAATACTATCAATTAACCATGATTTATTGCACTACCCGACATAATTGACCTTCAAAACTCTGATTATAGTTTAACACTCAGGCATGAATGCGTTTCATGTAAAAAAATGAAATTTAACATTTCACCGTATTTTTACTTTAGAGGACATTTGAATACGTCAGAATAAGAACATCCCAACTCCAATAGCTCCCTTCTGTTTAAGTTCTGTAAAATATAAAATGCATACAAATCTCTGAAAATGCTTTCACATTACTAAAAAGCATTTCCATGTCTTTATCCCAATCAAAGTGTCACATTTGACCTTGTAGTTGACTTTTTTAGACATTGTTAAATAATTTGTCTAGCATATAGTTGCAGAGGAGAGCTCATGTAGTTGGGGTTTTATTGTAATGGCTGTTTAAATATAGCAACTATGAACTATAACAACTATCTAACAATGTCTAAAAAAGTCAACTACAGGGTCAAATGTGACACTATGATTAGGATATTGACATGGAAATGCTATTTTAGTGATGTGAAAGCATTTTCAGAAATTTGCATGCATTTACATTTTATAAATATAATTAACAGAAGGGAGCTATTGGAGTTGAGATGTTCTTATTCTGGCGTTTTCATTTATTCAACATATTCATTCGCGACTTTCCGTTCATTTTGCCGAAGCAACCCACATTTATACAAACGCAGATTTAAATGTCTATTTTTAATCCACCCATGAACATATAATTTACTTATATATTTTCAAGTATTTTTGATTCTTCGTCTTATTACATTTTTGTGAATCAATAAAATTAAATAAGGTTTCTAGCAAGTGAAGAAAACCAATTTGGTTCAATTAATATAAAATGCTTTAAGCTTTACGTACGGTATGCGTTATGTAGAAATTGGATGAGATGCCGCTGTCGTGTTTGTCATGCTGAATTGCAGGATTACTCGGAATGTTATGACAACCATAATTTAATATGTTCTTAAATGTCACATCAAAACTCTTTTATCTTGTTTTCCAGGATGTCTTATAATAGTCATATGTGAGTTATAATTGAGCGAATGCAATATGTTGCAAGCAAAATGATGCCACTAAGTGAATTCTCTTTCAGAGGGAAGGGAAAATGAAACTTATTTTTAACAACTTGGATCAAAGTTAGGTCATGACTCTTTTCGTGAAGGCGCATGAGAGAGACTGGACTGACCGGTCGATCTATCGAGGTAAACAAAGCAAACAACAACAACAAAAAGGATGCCAGTGAACTAACGAGATCAAATCAATATATTCATTGTAATATTTTGAATCAAACATTTCAGTTCAGTAAATATTCTTTAAAATTATCCCGAAGAGTGTTTCAACAAACAGTTACAGGAACGTATCAATTAAATTTGGATATGGTGAAATTATTATACGTTCGATCGTGACATTCGCCATTATCAGTTTTTGCAGATTATCTAGATCAAATAGTTCACTAGAATTTCATCACTTCATAATATCTCATCACATTGCAATCTATTTGCAAGTCTCATCGATGTCACTCAACTGCAATATGTGTGGTAGGATGAAAACCTGTAACTGGCCACGGGACTGGGTCGTATGTTCACAAATGCTTTCCAAGAAAATCACTCAGTTTAAAGCAATATAAACGTTGTTGTTGTTGATGTTGCTGTTGTTGTTTTTGTTGTTGGTTTTTTTTTTTTTTTTTTTTTTTTTGGGGGGGGGGGGGGGGGGGGGGTAATTATCTCAACAGTACGTGCACACAAATAGGCCTATATATAATATACGGTAGGTGTTCAATAATTGAAATATTAGTAAAGATAATTCGAATGCAATGGGGTTTTTTCATTACTCTATCATAAATCGTATCTAACCTATGAGTTTATCCTTTCAGGGTCAAAGTTTTTAAAAACAGGATCATAATGCTTCTTTGCTTTACTGGATTTGCATAATAACATTTTTCATTATCATGTTTTACGAACAATCCTGATGAATCTGATACAGATTATTTTAAATAACTTGAGGTGATGGGCAGACCTAATTGCCATCCATAAACTACAAACAAAACAGACGGCGATCTTCAGCAGGACTATGAGTCTGATGATACTTAATTGCAACAAAATACCAGTGCCGGTTGCTACATTGTTGCGCCATGATTTATCCCATAGTTGTAAAGATTGTGCACTGATATCTGAAATGACTATTAGTACTTTGATCTGCATCATTGAATCTTCTTCAGTATCTCTGCGTACCCGTTTAACATTTTGAATGCAGCGTCAAGTTCATCAATGCACAATCAATAAGATATTACCCAGCAAATTTGTTCGACATCAAAATTTGGTACCTTTATTTAAACGGCTGTACTTCTGAATGCATTTGTCAATTTCAACAAACCAAAATTCTCGTGAAGGCTGATTAAATTTGCTATTTATCAAGTATAATTAAAGTTGATAAACATAAAACAGATATCCTGTAAAAAATTCCTCCGTTGACTACACTTAAATTTGACTGACTCATCCTGTATACTGTGTAGAATAGGCTTGCAATATGACTGCATCTTTATTAATTTCAAGAATGTGTCCTGTAAAATGTCCTCGTGTGCTGAAGGCATTAGAAAACCAGGATCAATTATGGGACAAAAGGATCACGTTGATAGGAATTTAGTATCAAATACGGTGAATTTGATCCATTTAAGGATATATTTTTTTTTTTGTCTTTATATATTTATTCCCTGTGCTTAGGTCTGGTGGTTGGAAATTGAATTCCACAGGAATATCAACTAGTTTAGCCGAAGCATATTTTGTTTTTAAATGTGTTTCTATGTTGTGTTTCTATGACAATGACAGAAATTTGCTAGCTTGTTTGTCAATACAAACTAACGATTATTCAAATTGAATACTTTTAATGGCAATAGATTCAACACTAGACCCTTACAAATCGTTCAGAAGCTGCCCTGAGGTATTCCAATTTTGCGTTCTCAGACACTATGTCTAATGTACCAGCACCAAAGACTTTGTTTGCCTGCCTCCAGACAACTTCGAGGAGATAACCCACAACCATTTGAAGCGCATTGTTCCAATAGCAACAAAACAGTTTCAATTACCCCGTCGATATTGATCTAATTATAATGACTGTTAGCCATGTGATTGGTTACACCTCTGCCGCGCCCCTATTATGATGTCATCATTACCGTACTGTAAATGTGCAATGCAAACCCATAGAAAAAACAATGATACATTTATTTTTACAAGATTAGGAAAACTTTCAGTCAATGCTTTATAAACTTAGTCAAATAATCATTTTGAGACGATGAAAAATATTATAAGCAGAAAAAATGTAAATTAACGTGATCGAATATGCTGAAAATAATGATTTTTAGAGGCGTTTGACTGGCGTTTTACACCATGCCCAAAATAATACAGATGTCTAGTAAAAAATGTACGACAATCCACTATAATTTGCCTTTTCTAGTATTTTAATTCGGGATTTGATCTGCGTATAGGATAGGTAATAGTCTGTAGATAACATTAATAACCAGCTAAATAGGTTGAAAACAATGGTTTTTCTAATTCAAGCTGTAAAAATCCTGTATACAACATAATTGTTGGTCATTTTTTTATGGGTTCTACCGTTGAGTGTTCAAGTATACATGTTGAGTACATGTGCTCTGATGTGTTGGTGCTATATAATTGGCGTGACCTCGCCTATCTATAAACTGTTGAATAAGATCAATAGATATATTGGGATTTCAAATCGTCGTGAACCATACACTTAATAAAATAACATCAACAATGATTCCTATTGACGTCATGGAAACTGTTCAAAGTTTAAATGATAACCATCTACCATCAAATAGTTCAAACGTCATTTGCTTGTTGCGTTTACTGCTTAGTATGGAAAATTGTATTTTCTTAGTTTTCTATATCCTTTTATCTTAGGCGATGAAACTACAATATGTTTTATAATAAAATCAAAGTAAACAAACTTATTGAAGATGAATGGAATGTTATGTAGTACAACAAGGATCTAAACGACAGAATATACAGTGGTAAAATGTTGGATTGTCTTTGCTCATTAAATGTACCATATAGGGTGATTCAAATAAGTATCATAGATAGCTAAATCATTGGTAAGGTTACTCAGCTCTCACCCAGGGGCACTCAATTTCAAAATTGACGGGCATTGGTTGATCTCAGCTGCAAATCAAGAGACATTCAGTGTAGGATTACGGTCAAAAAGGGGGTCATTCAGTGTGAGAATCTAAAACATGCAGGTCTTTTGAATGTGAAAATAGAAGATTTGCCAGAAGAATTTACGCTATATTCCAAGGTTTCAAGCAGAAATCCAGATACTGAAATTCAGTTAGTGTTAAAACGTCTTTGGATTGTGAAGAAGACAAGAATTTGATACTTATCTGAATCACCCTATACTGTTGAAACATTTAGGATACGTAGAAACATTTCATGCATACACCAAGATCTAGATGTTTATATTATCGTCACGCTAATAAAATTATTGCCTATCTAACATTTTAACCAAATTGAGAAAATTAAGAAAAACAGTCATTTTTTAAATAAATGATTGACTTATTTTTAACATGTCCAGTATAATAACTTGATGATCTATATAACAACTGTGTTTACATGTCCGAAGAAGTAATACGTAACTACTAAAAACCACTTAGGCAATTTTATAAACTGAGATAGGCAATAATATATATAAATAACATTGTGTGAGATAGATAGGAATATACAATGTACAATGATATTCTGCCTAACTGACAAAGTGCTGTGAGATAGACAGGAATATAAAGTTAGACAATTTTATTCTCAATGAGTCGCAGACTTGAGTTTTAAATTTTAAATGTTAGATAGGCAATAATTTTATTAGGGTGACGTTATACATGAATATATTGAAATTTCTGTCACAAAACATAGATTTTTTTTAAAATCTATACCCAGACTAATGTGTTTGCTGGCGGGTCTGTTTCTAGTCAAGTCTATACCTTCAATTTCAATATCAATTTGACTTCCAGTCGCTAAATCTCTCAAATATTTTAACAAAATGTTATCTGATGTCGTTTCTATTTAGAGTGAGATTGGTCTGTTTTATTGGAATTAATTTATAATTAAAATAATTGCAGAGTGAAAATATGCACAATGTTCAATACAAGAGTGTATTATTAGTATAAAAAATGAGCAAAATAAAGAAATCTACTTTGAATGCAAATATTGTTAACTTAATTCTATTACATGGTGCCTGGTACAAGTTGATCTAAATTGACTGGCACTTTCACCGCAAGCATCTTTAAATCGACTAGGGTATTATGCATTTTTAAGCTTTTATACAGACAGTTATTTGATAAACGTAATTGCTGTTGTTATTAATATGGATTCTGTTTAGCGGTAATCGTATATTCAAAAGACCAATAATCTGAATAATGCATGTGTTGCTGTTAACTAGATATTATGACAGGTTACCTGAGATCCTTTTAAGACTCAAATCCTTTGATCCATTTCTCGCCAAGGTTGTTGAAAACTTATAAAGGTCTACTAAATGAGGAACTGAGGAGCCAGAGAGTAGGTTTTAGAATATCAGATAATACATAGAGATTCATCGGTGATACAGGCCACAGAAATATGGCTGTAAAGATGAGATCTATAAGCTGATCAGAGAATAAAAGAAAACAATTTGTATAAATGGATAATTGCTTAAGAAGATGGTGACACTGAAAGTGGGATATTTTGGATACATCCTTATATGCTATGGCAGTAAGATTGGTCTGCAAATAATAATTGAGGGAGAGATTATTGGAAAGAGCGAAAAAAAAGGAAAACAAGAAAGATAACTACGAAAGGCCGAAAAGATTACCACGAGAAAATCATGGAGAATAGCAGCCAATCGTCAAGTACTGACCAAATCAGCATGACAAAATAGTATATAAAGATTAGAAACAAAGTGACATATGGCAGAAAAAAATAAAACGTACAAAGAATATACTTTACAACTGCAACATAGTGCACGTTTTTCAATGTTTTGTTATGCGTTGTCCTTTTTGTAATGCTGTGAAGTTATGACAATTATTGTTATTGCCCCTGAGTATAAAAAAGTTTCATGATGGAGTAATTTGATAATTCAATGATAAAGTATTTGTTATTTTTTTCACTTATTCTATAATGTAAAAGTGTTCATAATCTACAATCTCATTATAAAAGGACCGACTGGTGTTATCATTAAACAATTTTTACCGTGTCTTTAGAGTCTCATCTGATATAATTCAATTGTCGCAATGTGTGGCCCAGGATGAAAACTTGCAACTGGGTCGTATGTTTGAAAAACACCTATGCTTTACAAGAAAAATATCACTAAACTTATAGCAATGAAAACATAAACATACACAACTACAACAATTGTTACTTCATAGCTTTAATAGTGAAAAACCCACGGGGCGCAAACTAGATAGGTTAATAAATGAAATATTTAACATAGAGAATTTGAAAGCAATTTTTTTTCATTAAAATATTGTAAAGCTTATATAAATAACACATGTACGTACAATAGAATGTTTTTAAACTGTCTCAGAGAGAAATACAGATTGAGAGCAAATTATTTAGACAATAATAACTGTTGGTTGATTTTAACGGGTTCGCCGTCGGACAAGTTTTGAACTGTCAAGCTTTCGTCAGGAGTAGCTCTGACTTCTTCAGGACAAATATTATTATAAAGACATGTGGGCCGTCACTTCCCACTGATGACTCACATGAACCATTCACTGAAGGCTGCCCCTTGCCAACAGTGTTGAAAACATATCACCTCTTTGAGATTATTTGGTGGCTCTGGAAAGAGCCTTTCTGAAGGCTGCCCCTTGCCAACAGATTTACACAAAAGTAGGTTGCCCCTAACCTCTAATGTGTTGTTCTTATGAGATATTCGTGACTCTGAAAAGAGTCTTCCTGAAGGCTGCCCCTTGCCAACAGTTATTTACACAAAAGTAGGAGGCTGCCCCTATACCTCTAATGTGTGTACAAATGATAGGTTGCCCTTTGCCTATTGAGTCTCAACCGAACAGATTGTTACCTGATCGAGAAGTGACAACGAATAGCTAGATGTTCCGGAATTTATACAGTTTGATCAATTGGCTGGCTTCCATTTAAAACAATTAACAAACATCCTGTCAATTGGTTAGACTATTATGTTAAACCAATTAGACTATAAGATGTGTACCGTCTTTTTTGAGGTCATTGTGCGAATTCTGAGGTGATTATTTTGGACCGAGGTATTTTTTTTTTTGAGGGAGCGCAATTACAATAATATTGGTCAAACGAAATGGCATATTTAATGCAAAAGTAATCTTCATATACGATTATGTTGCAGATGTAACTGCCGAACGATGACTTTAAAATCTCCTTAAGTTGTAATTGGTCTGTCGAACATGATGGATCAGTATAGTACACGCCAAGAAATATTTATTTTCCCCTTGGCCAAATCTTGGTGATTGTCTGGGTCATGATTCAGTCCTACTTTATACGGTATTTTATAGTTTAAGGTAAAATCTCCCATTCAATGTAAAAACGTAGTTAGATGGTAACGTCTATGTTCAATGTTAATTCAATTCCTTCTCATTTTAAAATATGGTATGAACATATGTGACGCGTTACATCAAAAGGTACATGTTGGGTCCAAAAATCAAAATTGAGTATTTGGTATCACTTGGAAGCCTGTTTAATCAGCTTTAAAATGATACCAAAATTAAAGGCATCGGCCATTCGGTAACCGAGCTATGACAAATTAAGAATGACAACATTGACGGATTTAAAAAGCACACTTCTGAGAAAAACGCATTTGAAATTCATGAAAATTTTAAAATCAAGATATTACTGGTTTTCAAAGGAACCATTCAAAACTCCATAGCAACCAGCACTTTTACTTGCCCGATTGACACCAAATTTGGCACATATACTATATAGACTGCAACAAAGACGGCGATACCAAATTTGTCAGGGGGATTAATCGGAATGCGCTGATATTTACCGTACCATATTTGGTACTCAAGTGACGGTCCCATGGACATTTTCAGCGAAAACTGGATCTGACTTGGTCACAAACAATGCATTTTTTTCACATTAAGAATGTATTTTTTCAAAAACAAAGTTCATTCATTGAAAATATATACTTCAAGGACCTCATTTTTTACGATATCTAAAGATCGACCTCCCGACCAGTTTTCACTCATTTTAAACTTCAGACGACCGTAGCTCAAAATCGGCCTTGCCGACAACTTGTACCTTTTGATGTAACGCGTCACATATGTTTGATAAAGTAAATACTACCTTCAATCATAAAAGACCATTGATTCGCTGACCAATTCTGCATAAATCTTCCAATGAAAAAAGAAATAGCTTGCATACAGGATTTACATGATGGCACCAATCTAACCCCGTCAATACAATCCTTTAGATAAGACATGAATCACGATGAAAGTATTTTTTAGGAAACTTGATCAATATCACCACTGAAGAATCCTTACGTTTTTCTTTTATTTTAAGTCAACGTTTGAGAATAATGATTAACTTTTCAAATTAAAATATAAGAGAATTAAATAGATTTAAAGAAGACAAAAATAATAATTAAAAAACATCATTTTACATCCATTCATTAGTTTGATTTACCTGAAATTTTACTTTCACATTTTTGCCAATAGTTCTGATACTTTAATAACAATATACTATTGATGTTATTGCATTATAAAAAATACCTTTAATATATTAATATAGAGTATCGAGTAACCAGTTTAATATCTTTTCCCTAAAGAAAACATACTGCTCTCATTAATGTGATTACATTTTAGATACAAGGACATCGCTATCCTTAAGTATTATGTCCTCTTAACATGCTCTATTTTCTATTGCAAAATTAAGACTTTAATGTCTCATTTATCTGTCTGACCCTTTAGCTTGAGTGCCATTACTCTCCCTTAGACATCTTGTTAATTTAGTTTTACCTTCAAGAATCCCTGGAGATTGTCTTGGCGTGATTTATGTGCACATTAGCAATGCTATTCTGGACAAAAAAAATCCATAACAATCTTCGCAGTCGAAAGTTCTTTATATAGCTAGCCTGTTGTGTAATGTTTAACAGTTTGAAGCTACTTTGAAGAGATGTCTATTATGCGAGTTTAGAAACGGCAAAGGCTTTAAAGATTAAAATTGCTGCATGTTTTATTATTTTTACGTAGTTTTTTACACTGTTTTAAGAAAAATATTTAAAAAATTCTCGCAGTAATTAAAAGAAACCATTTTTAATTCCCGTTTTACTAAGAAATGTAAGTGTTACGCTTAAGATGAGTCTTAGTACGAAGAATGAGCATAGTGGAACGGCCCCTTGGTGCTTAATAAGAAGATAAATTTTCATATTTATAATAGACATATAAAATTAGTGATGAAAATCTTTCCTTAAATTATCTTTCTATCATATTATGTAAGTTAAATTAATACATAAGATTACGTAGCAATCATATCGACTGATTTTGCTTCGATTATGTAGGCTACAGGCTTAACATTAAATGTGCAACAAAAATACAAAATAGGCATTAAGGCTCAAATAAATCCTCATTTTTCTCATTGACATTGTTTTCAAGATGTTGTGGTCTCTCTAATGTTATTACGGTTTGCTTATGTTTTGAGTAAAAAGCGAACAGAGTTTTGAGTAGAGTCTATTTATTAGAATCCGTTTAAAACCAAGATGTATTTTTGTTCTGTATTTTTCGGTGATACCCACCATCATCTACAGAGGTTTAATTAGCTGAGTTCCACGGTTGCGAAGGTATTTCCAGAAGAGAATGGTAAAAAGTTGAAAGTTCGGGCTCCCTTTCTTTAGAATAGAATTATAATATATAGAAAGACCTAATTGCAAAGTGAAAAAGAGAACATCAGCGCATTCAACTTAGTTCATAACAAGAGTGTATAATTACTATAAAATAGAGCAAAATAAAAAACATCCACTTTGAATACAAGTATTGTTAACGTAATTCACATCGTGCCTGGCACAAGTTAATCTAGATTGACTGGCAAATTCACCGCCAGCATCTTTAGATCGACTAAGTAATGCATTATGAAGCCTGTATAAAGACAGTTCTTTGATAATCTTAATTGTTATTGCTACATATGAATTCTATCTAGCGGGTAACATACATTAAAAACTCAATTAATTGTGTTGCTGTTAGCTAGATATTTTGACAGGTTGTCTGGTGATCTTTTTAAGAGAGAAATCTTTTGATCCATTAAATGCAAAGTTTGTTTGAAAAGTCATTAACACACTTAAAGAGAGTCTACTAGTATGAAGGCATGAGCCAGAGAGTAGATTTAGAATAATATATTGGATGGATTCATGATACAGGCAGAAGAAATGTGGCTATGAAGATGAGCTAGAAAGAGAGAAGAGTAAAATAATTGAAAGATCTATATTCTGCATATAATATGATATGATAATTGATTGGGAAAATGAGGACCCTGAAGATGGGATATTTTGATAACAGTCTTGGAGACAACGGCAAACTGATAACCAATAAACTTCTTCTAAAACATAAATGTGATGACTCACCCCGAAAAGGGGGACTTTGCGACAGAACACTTTTCAAGAAACTGTTGAAGATAGGCAGCCAAAAATATAGAAAGTAATAAGAATATCCGGCAGATTTTCTGTTGTAAAATTTGATCGCCTTGATCAATTTCAACAAGCAAGGTGTCATTTTAAAGCTTAGAAAATGCTGTAACATATGAAATGATAAAATCAAAATTGGTATCGGCTGCAAAAATTGATATCGGCTGCAAAGTCCCCCCTTTCGGGGTGAGCCATCACAAATATTTGATTTTTACTCTCCATGAAAGACAATCAAAGAGCACTTGACTCGTAATACTGAGATTGGCGGATCAAGTTTTGTCATTAATCAATCGAAATTAAGGAAAATAGAATACAATTTCCTCTCCTTTGAGGAGTAGATTTCTAGAACGGTTCCATATTCACACTCAATGACATTAACGCATATAAGTAAATTTACCTTTGGACTTACCCGAACGCAGGACATTTGGTTTAAGAGTCTAACAGTTTAACGTTGTTGCCAAGAAGCCATTCTAATTAATTTAAGAGCCTAACTTTTAAATTAATTTGTGTTTATGTAAATGTTCTACTAGTGACTCATTATAACATTATATGAAAACAACCAAATAAATATTTTGGGCCTTCTTGTGTATATTAAATCATATTTAATCAGATAAACATCAACAATCATGAGTTTAGCTTCTTTCAGTATCACTTGTACTTAGTGCCAATTGGTATTCTTATTTATCTATAATGAATGATATTAAAAAATCGGTGAATTAAGTATTATAAATCATCAATTTTGAGTTGGAACAATTGACGTAATTATCTTTTTTTGGAGTGTGGAAGGAATCAACGATAATGAAATGATATTTAGTATTCTTTATATTTCCTCTGTTTACAGGCTATAAAGTAATAGACAATTTACGTCAACACTTCGCGTTCAAGTTATGCAACAAAATGACTGTTTGTGCTCACAGTGAAGTGGAATGATAGAGGATTTTCCAGCTTATGAACTTACCTGAGACCGGTAGGGGATTATCAATCAACACTCTTTTCATGAAAAGGTCTCTGAATTTAAACAGCTGCATTATTTTGCATTGATGAATCGAAGGGCATTTGTGTAATATGCAGATCTATCTTGATGATCAACGTCTGTCCTACAGAAATCCTAGTTGATTAACGTGATTTGAAATGTATAATTCCCAAAATGAGTAGGTTAAAGAACAAAAAATATAAAAACGAACCAAAACCTGCATAAAAACAGTTTTAATATATTCACTTTAGGGAAAGAAACTTACTTACAGTGGCTTTCTTTTTCTTTTCTTTTTTATTTTTGGTATTATTTTTGTTTGTTTGATTTTCTTCATATTTAAAACACACGTGTATTCCTTACATGTATATGCCATGTTCAAATTCAGACACTTTTAAACATGTGCTAATAAAAATACAAATTTAAACACTATTTTTGAATCAAAATAACAAGGTTCGATTACCACGCACAAGATTCAGAGAAAATAGTTAAATAATTAGAACATTAGAATCAGTGCTGTAGTCGAGACCTGTAGGTCCGAGACCGAGACCGAGACCGAGACATGACCATTCGAGACCGAGACCGAGACCGAGACATTACACTCCGAGACCAAGACCAGGCCTCCCGAGACCGAGACCTTTGACCTCCG
>JXSR01S071713.1:82697-99499 GCA_000969725.1 Ophiothrix spiculata
AAAAACATACTTTTAAAAAATTGTGAAGAAATAAATAAAAATTCTTGATCTAAAAAAACTTTTAAAATGATAGAAGATCTGTCCAGCATGAAGTGATCGTATGGAGTTCACTGAGCTGATTTTGAGTAAAAATGAGTCTCGGAAACTGATTTTTGAAGTTTTGGCCAAAGAAATCCCTATGATGTAAATTGTCTAATTTATTGATAAATATTTGTAAGTCTATTTGGAGCCAACATGTGGTATATTTTCCAAAAAGGGTTTATTGAACTGCATCATGCTGTAAAGAATTGCATAAGGCAAGAGGTCACAAGTGGATATCACTGATATAAATACCATACCCGCAACTTTTAATTTACTGCCTTTGATACCTTTATGTTGCTTCTGTTTCTATACCTATAATAATAATACTGTATTAGCTCCGCCACATGTAGCTAGCTCAGTGTACACACAATCAACATGCTATAGTGAGAATGTCAATTTACAATACAGTCATTTTATTAAGATTTTAAGAGAAGAAAACATAACCTTCAAAAATGCTAATTTTTGATGGGTCTCGACAGGTCTCGACCACAATTTCCGAGACCCTGGGGGTCCGAGACCGAGATCGAGACCGAGATCTCAGCATCCGAGACCGAGACCGAGACCGAGACCTGAAAAATATGGTCTCGAGACGGTCTCGAGACCGAGACCTTGTCTCGAGACCTCCAGCACTGGTTAGAATCTATGAATTAGATATTTGATGAATGAAAATGGTTAATTAATCAGATTGGCGAGAATATTCTCAAAATACACCTCGCCATCTCCGTTCAGACTCAAAAGGATCCTGCTTCACAACATAAAAATTGCGGATTCGATCACGAGACTTTATTTAGTTGCCTCATTGAAAATATTTCCGGTAAATTTTAAGGGAAAATACCTGGCAATTCTATTGCCAACATTTTACCCTAATTTTTACAAGTTCCCATAAAATTTAATGCAGTCAGTAAAATGTTTGCATTAAAAAAGCTTTTTATTATTCATGCCCTGAGCGGGATTCGAATCATTCGATCCTGGAACACTCCGTATCATGTATTTAGCAGATCCCTCGATACCTTATACAGCGAGCGAACCGATTGAGCCGCGCTGACTCGTGGTGAGTGAATGGGGAATTTTAAATACTTATCGATCAAGAAATGGTTTAGATTCACCGTTCATGTAAATATTAAGTTTCACAGAATTTTACCAAATTGTGTTGGCCTTATACGCATCTATTTTAGTGGTTTATTTGAAAATATTTATAAGCATTGTGTGTATTTTGCTGTCTGTCTGCTAGAGACGATTTTTGCCACACAAGTTTGAATAGATAGCCTCTAAATGGGAAATATGTTGATAAGGTCAATTTTAAGTATTTTCATGTAAAATGCATCCATATTAAAGGATCATATTAAAGTTCTAATTCATAATCCACTTTTCATTCTCAAGATCACCTCTATATAACAAATTTGTTTTTTTAGCTAATAAGAATTCTTTTAGCCGTGGGCACAACCCGTCGTGCGTGGCGCGTGCTTTTGTTCGTATGTATTTTTGATCATAGTCGCTATACGTTTTATTAAAACGCAAGGAAGAAAAGACGAGTAGAGATTCGAAAGCGCGTTTAAGCGCACGGTGTGAGTACGTTAGCCCGCATGGCACGTTTGATCGTGAGTGGTTGCGTGCATCGTACGTTGCGAACGTTGTAAATACTTGCTTACAACCGTGCTTACAACGTGCGATTGCCACATAATTTAAGGAAACCGTATTCACACGTGCGATGCACGAACGGTGTCCGTATTTGCTAAGTACGTCGTCCATATAGCAAGTGACCGTGGAAAAATTTAAAAAAAACAACCGCAAGGAATACGTACGTAACTTATCCGCACGTTGTCTTTACTGAGCACGTGCGGACTCTACTGATACTAGGATTATGTTTTATTATTTTGAGGGTTTTTTCTCTTTAAGTGAAGCCTTAATCCAACTGTGGTTCCCAATGTTTTCGCAACATATTCCCGATATATCGGAAAAACATCGAAATTAGTTCCAAGAAGCTTAAATGCTTAAATTTATCTCTATTTTTGGATCTTGAATGCATTTGGGATCGTCGCAAAGGGTACCCCAAAACCACCGGCGGGGCTTCACCCCAACGTTGGGAGAACAGCACCGATGGGACATCGGGAAAGCATCACTTTTGTGTTCAAGTTTTTATTACATACATTGGTGAAGTTTAAAAGATGTACTCGCGACGAATTCCCAAATGCATCTGCAATGCATCGGGAAAGCAGCGCGAGAACATCTGGAGCATAATGGGATCAAGCCTAATGATACAAACTATTTAAAAAAAATGGATGCATACATGTTCAAATTTTTCTATCTTTGCTTTTTCTACTAGACATTAGTGTAATGCAGTTATTTCACCTATAAAGTATCTTGATACTGTTTCCATTACATAAAAAAAGCAGCTCAGAGTGTTTGACCTCCATGTATGTTATGGATTGTTTTGTTCCATATATCATTGGTAATGTGTAAATAAATCACGCCACGACCATCTCCGGAGACTCTTGAGGGTAAAACTAAATTAACAGGATGTCTAAGGGACACTTAATAGCACTTAAACCAAAGGGGCAGACAGATAAATGCGACATTAAAGTCTTAATTGTGCGAAAGAAAATATATATAGAACATGGTCATGATAAGATATAGGATAACGATGTCTTTTTATTTTAACTGTATTCACATTAATAAAAGCTTTATGGAAAAGGTAATGGGCACGTTAAATATGGCTACATGGCCATATTGTTAACGAGATTATTCATTGAAATACTTCAAAGTTTACAAAAATAAAGGGCCAATGTATCACCTGATTTCAGAATAACAATACAGCAAACCTGTTTTACAAGTTGATCGATACTCTCCAGTTATACGGAACATCTTATTCATAATAAAATGACATATAACCCTTGTTTCAGAGTATAAAGTTTAATAACAACCATGTGGGCAAAATACAGTATGCGAAATTAAAGTTTCAGGTAATTAAAACCTATGAGGGGATAAAAAAGACTAGAATGCAATATCCGTTTGGTAAATGATGTTCATTTTCATTTTTCTCATTTATAACTCTTGTTAATTTCCTGATATTTCTGATGGGAAGATTCACCGAGCATGTTTGACATTTTACACAAAGTTCATCAAAATGATTCTTCACTGATGACACGTAGAAATCTTTTTTACTATTATTAGTATTAATTCCGTGTGTGTGTGTGTGTGTGTGTGTGTGTGTGTGTTAAAAATAGTTGCATCTTTTTTTTTTATTATTATTATAGTTTATTATTTTCTATTTTTCCCACCAAGGACGCGCGCACGTGGAACCTTGGTGACTTTTATTTTCTTTTTTCTTTTTTTGTAAAACATAATTCACATGAAAATATAAATAAAACATTTCACAATACAAAGACATTAGCCATCATTGCAACAAGTATAAACAGGAGACACCATTTCGTGTAATGGCGTCGTTTACAATGCAAATGCACCTCTAATTGGGGTATTTCAGCCAAAATAAACACCCGATGTTGTGGTTGTGTTGCAGGTAAAGACAAACTGTGCAGATTATAGGCCTACTTTCCGTGAATGATACGCTAAATTTCACGTTAAGTGTGTTTGCGTGTTTTCAATATTCGAACATAACGACATGATGCGATGCAGTATTATAATGCCAACTCATTTATTTAAATAACTGCCTCTCTCGTCTCACCATCCTCGATACTTGTACCTGCTGCCTGGATAAAGATACTAAACTCCACGTCATAATTTCCTACCCATGATTTCTACATACTTACAGATGAACTGAATTTACGTTTTTCTGGTAATGTTTGGTACACAAACCATGAAGTCTAATCTTTAACCCTACTTTTTATATATTTTATCATATGTTTTACCGATTAAGAATATAATCCCGGAATTGCGGAAGTTGTATTTTTCTAAGGTTTCTGTGCCTTATATGTCGACATAAAGTATATCTCGACATGTCGACTTGGAATCTCATTTGTCGACAAAACTGGGCAAGTAAAATTCCATAAAAACTTGACACAGGCATTGAGTCAAACAAAAACAGATAATAATTTAATACTATTAGTTGTTCGTCATTTATACCCTACCCGGCGTTTTGAAGGTTATTATGATGGTTCACAACAACGAAAAAATGTTGTAAAATATCAATTTTATATCATCCATATTATCCTACGCAGAAAGACCTAGCACATACTACATCAAAAATAAGTTCTACGTCTAAAACATCATTCAACTTATGTAAACAATTTTATTTTTTACCGCAAAAATCTACTTTTGCAATCAAGTTTATGTCGACATTATGTTGACGTCGACAACAAATTATTGCGACATGTCGACATGAAAAAACATATTTTCCCACGATGTGACGCAGTCGGGTATCGTCACATAGTTGCCACACGGCCACCCTCCTCTGGGTTTTAGTAGAGAAGTTATTTAGTGGTGTGCGCTCTACAACTTCTTTCTGCGTTGCGTTGGGACCAGAAGTGCCCATTTCAGCGAAGAAGATATCTATCAAAATGAGCAGAATCGTCATGATGGACGCAAACGAAAGGTTGGTAATTTATAGTATTCAAGTGTGTGATGTATTCCCTTTGATGAGATGTTCCTTGACGATTAAATTTGTTGGACGGTATCATGATTATGATATCGAATGGTTCACATTTTAATGTGGTGGCCAAGTTTGCCACACACAGGTCAATGGATGCATTACTAGGTATTAGTAATGTTACTAATTGAAAAAAATTGAGTTTTTTTTTAATATTGAGGTAGTTCTTTTTAGTTTTTAATCATAAAACAAGTATACAGTTGATTGAATGTTGGTATGTTTTCATAAATACAATTATAAGCAGGCCCGCCGAGAGGAGGGGGGGGGGGAGGAGGCAAAGGGGCATTTGCGGGGCCTGTAAAAATTGAAAAAAGAAGAGGGAGGAAGAAGAAGTAGGTTTGCCCAGTTCTGTGCATCAGGATTTGAGTCCGCAAGTGCACGTACCGTACGCAATCAGTTACCTGCAATGCTAACCACAACCGAGTAACATTATGAATGTGATCAGTGGAAGATTCAAGAGTCAGCAGCTACTGACCGGGTCCTAGTCCTGGCACCATGACTTGACTTAGTGTCAAGTCATGGAAAATACTATGTAGTAAAACTGCCATTTAAGCATGTGTATACAGAGCATCTTGAGGCTAAGTCCACACTGCAAATTCAGCTAAAATATTGAAGTTGCTTACAAATTTTATGATTAATATGCTTCTTGAGAGTCTTGTGCATCTCATGATAGGTAATTTGTTAACATTTAGAATCACAATGTGTGATTTTGGGGCCAAAACTTACCTTGTATGCTGTAACATTGGGTTTCCGAATTTGACAACCTCAACTTTGTTTATGTCCAGATTTTGGGTAATAAATTTCATCTTTGGATTTAAATTAGTTTTGTAATGATTCTACACTATTTAAAGATGTTGTCTGTGTTGAGAGAAATTTATTTGGGTTTTTAACAAAACAAAAATTTTTCCTCCAAAAGGTCCACTTTTTGAAAATTCGCACCCCCCCCTTGAAAAAATCCTGGCTACGGGCCTGGTCCTCACTCAGGGCTACATTGCCCAAGTGTTTTTTAACTGATTTCTTGAATAGATCTTTGCTGGGAATACACTGAATTTTAGATAGAAGTTTGTTCCAGTCACATATGGCATTGTAAAAAAGATGTTAATAGCAATGCCTTTCACACGAGGCACAAGAAATCCAATGCCCCCCCCCCCCCATAAAAAAAAGAATAAAATGATGATAAAAAAAGAAATACCGGTAATACAAATTATAAAATAAATAAAAATGGGGAAATAAAAAATCAGGGCGGCCACAGAACTTACCGTACAACACCATGGGGCTCGAGTATAGGACACTGAGGCTCGACAACATTTTCCACCAACAAAATGCAATGGACCTCCTACGGAAAATTTTCATTGGTTCAGTTTTAAGAATCAGAGACAGCATATTTTCCTCCCAGTCACAAACCTTCTGTTGCCTCACGTTACGTTATCAACAGAAATTTCACACTCAATTTCCCCTTGTTTTTGATACATTTTTTTGGACGCTTAGCTAAGTTCTGTCAGGCAGTTGTAGAAAAAAAATATTAAAACAAATCAGTTTCTTAGTTTGTTTGTCATTTTTCCATGCTCGTAAATTCCTTATGTTGACATTTTCTATAATTTACTCATATTTGTAGCTCAAATAGCACCAAATTTTTCGGTCAAAATCTTTAATACCGCTTTAAGAACCGCTTGACCCACAAATGTGATCTTGGTGTCATTTTACTATGGAAACAGAGAACAATTCGAATGTGTCATGAAAACAAATTGAATAGGAACTTTAATTTTCTTGTTGATATCCCAATGTGAAAAGCTATGGGAATTATGCTGCTTTCATGCTACGATAATATGAAATAAACCTAATGCGGGGTGTGCATAAACAACAAGCCCAACAATAAAATTCTGCCATCTTGCCCATGACCTGAAGTTTGTACACATGGATGCCTTTTGACTTGAACAAGTGCTTTGAGATAGTATAGACCCTAAAAGGCATGTTGTGTCCCTAGTAGCCAGCACATGTATGCATTGTTGTTCTGAAGTTGTCTAGTTCATAGTTTATTTTGGACCCAGGGGGGCCCTGAGTCTGAGCTATATTGGTGTACACATGCGTTACGGTAACAAAAAATACCATGTAATTTAACGGGTCATTTTTCACTGGCCTACACGGAACGCACTGCACGTGTTTAGGGGTCTAAAAATACTGATTAACTAAAAGGAGTGTGGTTTTTTTTTCAGATCAAAAATACAAAATTTCCAAAAAAGGGTATTTTTTAGTTGATGTTAAAGCAATACTATAAAGTGTTAAAAATGAAGCGCCCCCTGTCACCCATGACTTTTGATTTTTTTGGCTGATTGGGTTTGTTTTTGGTAGATATGAATAACTTCCAAACGATTTTGCTCAAAGATGCTTACTTTTTCTGTTATGGCTATTTGTTGAATTAATTTCGGGATCCCGAATTTAATTCCACATGTATTAGTATAGGAAAGCATGCATGTGCTTTTTATCCATTTTTTGGTGGCAAAACAATTTTTTTTACAAATTACACTCGAAAACGCTTTTAGATAGTCACATTCCTCCATTTTATGCTGTTTTTATTATAAACCATTTTTGATCAAAATCTTATAGTATTGCTTTAAATGTATCATCGCCTAAATACTTTTTCAGATGCCTGCTTTCTAAACTATATTTCCATTAATGAAATTCAAGTGACTAATTGATATCAATCTGACCATATTTATTTATATTATTGGCCAATATATGCCAGCTTCGGTTGTATATCTATTATTTTATTTGTAAGAGAGCGGACTTTATTTTATTACGGCCATATTCCTGTTATTGTTATATACCGTATCAAATTTCAATTGAATTGACTCGATAAAGCTTACAATCTCTCAGAATGAATGGAATCGTCGACATGCCCCTAAAATTTATAATTAGGTGTCACAATTAAAAGAATTCACTATAATAGATTAGCGTCTAAGATTGCAGTCTAGTTAAAGGAGCGTGGTCCGATTTTTCAAATTTTAGTTTTCAATGTCATATATGAAAGATGATCACTAAAGCAGTGTAAATTTCAAATTTTAGCTGAATCGGTCAAAGCGTTTTGATTTTATGGGCAAATTTGTGTTTCAGAACCGCCTATACGTTACTATGTAAAATTAATTATGGTTACCATAATTAGACACATTTTCATATATATTTCCAAAACCGAACATTATTTCCTAATAACAGCATAATAATGGTAAGTGACATGGTACTATGGTGAATAGCGCACATATAAATATCTGATATTATGATTATTTTTAGGTAGGCCTATTTGTCAGTACTGCATGGTGTATCTTTTTTATTGTAAAATTTTTGCAGGAAACATATGGGGGACAGAGGTGATCAAGGACCAAGACAGAAGACAACTGGTTGGAGTGATAGCAAAGTCTGTTGTGAGAACCTGGACAGCAGTTATGGTGTAAACAAAGTAATAAAGTTCATGAGCTTGCAGGATGATCAAATGGATATAGAGTAAGTTTTTGTTTTTGAGTTCTAAAATGCAAGACAAAAAAAAGTTGTACACCTTACTCATCCTTATAACTTATCATCCGATAACTTAGGCAGAGTTTTGTTTTCGACGAGTTTCGTTATCTTCCGCCATAGGTGCACGGTCTTGTCTTCCTTGAGTTTCTTAAGTTACCGTATCCACTCGTCCAATTCAACTCTTGATTTTCTAAATCTACACTGCCTTTACCATTGAGTTATTTTATACCAGTGTGCCAAAAATGGTTAAAATACTTTGATAAAGTTACGGTCATAAAGTATGATGATTTGTCAAACCTTAAGAAGTGACGGTATTCATTAATTTTAAGGGTTTGTAAGATGGCAAATAGTTGAATTGGACGAGTGGATACAGTACGTCACATAACTTATTGGTTTGTCAAGTTACATATACCTGGATCCAGAAGAGCTGACAAAATACATTAAATGGTATAAAACATCTTTAAAACAGTAGTGAATAACGGCCATGATGGCTACAACAAAAATATTTTTAAGTGATGCTGAACATTAACCCTAACCCTGGCACACCAAAGTGCATAGAATTAAACCACACCACACAGCAAAGCAGGCAAGCTATTCAATACTAGCCAATACAGCAAAACCTACAAGGTTTGTGTGTGAGTCATATGCATGGACTTGAACTTGAATCTGCAAAGACTGTGTTTGTAATCCTACACCATCCAGTTCAGGATACAATGCTGTGTGCTTTGAAATCTGACTCTGTCTTGTCATTGTCCAGTAGGGTTAGGTTTAATATGTTCCAAACTTGTACTAAATGGTAGCTATGTATTGAAGTCCAAAATGGTCACTAAAATACTTTACAATTGTTCAAAATTGATTTTCATGGCAACTTTTGAATATTCAAAATATATAAAAAATGCCTGTATGGCTTACAAAACACACATTTTGCCATTGACTGTGCTTTATGTTTTATATCCAAGATGGCACTCACAAAGAAGTATAAAATTGTCACCGAAATACACAAAACTGAGCAAAAAATATTTGTCAGCTATTTGGGGCGTAATTTTTGAGCACCATTTTGAAGATGAAGCCCATGAATAACACTATTTGGCTATAACACCTCATGAGTCTTAACATATCTTTTGTACCAATGACCACACATTGGTACCTTTGTACTTTTCTTACCTTCCTATTTATTTTGTTCTGAAAAAAGAAAATCATTTTCAAAACAATAGAATTGGGAAAAATGTAAAATAAATGACCTGAGATGAGTAGCAATTTTCTTTTCCCAATCCTCTTAATTAGGACCTGACAGTGGCGTAGCTAGGGGAGGGCAAGGGAGGGCACGTGCCCCGGGTGCCACCCACAGGGGGTGCTGAAATGACAAAAAGGAAAAAAGAGAAGAGAAAGAAAAAGGGGGGAAAGGGGGGAGAAAAAAGGAGAAGAAAAGGAAAATGAAAAAAGGAGGGAAGAAGGAAGTGGAAAAGGTGAGAGGGTGGGTGTGTGACACTAAATTCAGTTGCAACTTAGCTAGGGGAAGTAAGTACAGTTAGTAGAAATAAGGAGGGAGAGGGAAATAATTTAATATTTGACACTCACGGCTTAAGAGGCTTAAGGTGATTTGGCATGAAAAACATAAATTATGATTATACTAGTGACTTGAATTAAGCCATTTCCAATAATACATTCATCTTCATTACTAAAGAAAGAAATATCACAACATTACCGGTATACCTCGACCAACAACCTTACGCAATAACAGTGCTTTATCTTAAACACTGGCTTAGGAAGCGGCACCCCCTCAATATTTTAAGTAGGGGGGCTATACTTTTGCCCCCCCCCCCCCAAAAAAAAAAAATATGATCACCATACATATTCATGTCACCCCACAAAAAAGCACAAAATGCAGTAAAACCCTGTATCTTCAGGGGGCTTCGGCCCCTTGACCCCCACCGAGGCTTTACTCCTGGACTCCTAAGCACTTGTGGTCCAGATGCCTTAGAAGCACATGAGCTCTAGTTGTGTAACAAAGTTTGCTTCATGATGCAGCATCTCCAGTGTGTGGTTGTGAATTCAGTGTCTCTCAAGTTATTCCCTATAGCTTAATAGTACTTTGTGTGGCAGCAGCGTTTGGAAACGAAGCTTCACCTTTTATCTATTATAGTGATTCTACACAGGAACAGGTTTGTTGACCTTGTTAGCTCCAGCCTCACACGAACAGTTATAAAACAAGGCCATTCTTGTTAAGCTTAATACAGGAACAGGAACCCCTGCAGTCAATTAATCATTTGTTGTCACAAGTTTCATTTCATAGCCGTTAGCTTTCAAAACTAGTTAAGGGACGACTTCAAAACTCAACCGGCAGTTGCCTGCTGGTTCTGAGCGGTACAACCGGGATACACAATAGCCAACCGCCCAGAACCGGCAGACAACCGCTGGTTGAGTTTTGAAGCCGCCCCTAAGCTTACCTAATCCAGTACTACACATGTGGTTTTTCTGCAAAATTCATTTTTTTTTCATTTTTGGTCATATTTTGACCTTATTTGGCATGAAATTAAAAAAAAATGGTCAAAATCCTAAAAAATAAAAATGACGCAACATCTGAATGGGCATTTTAAATCAAAATTACCAGATGTTCTGAAATCATCTTTTTAATGTTATTTTTAGCTTGATTAGAAGCCCAAATGGCCAAAAAAATGTGTTTTTTGTGATTTTTGGTACCAAATCAACATTACCATCATGTTCCTTGTTAAAATTCATGTCAGGAAATGTATACTTTTATTAACGTAAGCACTTTGTTAAAAAAGTTATGGTACAAATTAAATGTAAAATTGAGTAACATGCTTTCCCCCTTAATTAAAACCAGCCTTTCAAGCAGTGTGCTCAATTCCACATTTATAATGGAAATAAAAGTTAATGTCCACAAATTTGCTAGAACTTCAAATGCACCATACTATGAAGGACTATTATTAATTTGAGTGTTCTTGTTTATTTTCTTTTACAGGAGCATTGAACGCATGGTAGAGGACACCTCTGAGCTGCCACTAGTACTGGACAGATTCATTTTCTATGAAGGCTTTAAAGCAGCGTTAAAAGATTTGCTGACAGCCATACAGAAGGCAACTTGCAAAATACTCCTGATCCATGGACCACCAAAAATAGGCAAGACTTCCCTTGCTTTGTGCTTAGCATATTACCTGGCCCTTGAAGGTGAATCTGCAGCTTATGTACAAATGGATGGAAAACGTAGACTTGACAATAAGGACGCTGTCAAAGGCTTGACTGGATACTTTCCTATGAGTAAGTGGACCATATTTGATGAGTGTAATTTGAATTGTCTGTTAAATGCAGAAGCATTTTTTGTTTCACGAGTCTCCGGTCGCACAGAGAGAGGGGAAGGACTGCCAGTAATAATGTTTACATCAGGGCACCATGTACCACCAAAACATTGGATGGATTGTGAGATGGTCAACGTGAAAGTTGTGAGCTTGCATGCTGATGAAGAGTTTGTTGAATATGTGAAGAAGCATTGGGGTACCAAGAAGAAAGTACTCAACAGCGATGTATTGAAAGTGTCAACAATTTGTGGACATGTTGAGGATTGTCTTTTTCATAGTACCACGATTGGTCCTAAGGAGATGTGTCTGGACAGATTAGAAGAAGTAATATATACACCACAGAGACTACAGACTTTTGCAACCAGATTGGAAGTTTTCTGGTTGCTTTTGCCACAGTTTTCACAAGCAACACTTCAAGAAATCAAGGCAAATAAAGATCCGAAGTACTGGAAGATAGAACCATTTACAATACAATATCTAAGCCTAATCCTCAACGGAATTTATGACCCATGTGACACAGACCTCAATGGTATTGTCAACTGGTTGAATATATCTGGAAAACCAGCTGGCCAAGGTCAAGCAGACAAAGGATACTGTGCATATGAACATGACTCCTACTTTTACCACTTTCCCCATTTAGAGAAGTTGTATTCGGTTATGGAAATATCGCGTAAGAAATGCACACCACAGAAATTGTACGCTGCCTATCTAGATGTGTATAGGAAACTACAGCAAGTTCAAGAGGCTGACGCTCAAAAGCTAAGAGGTCTATTATTTGAGAACATGATCAGAGTAACATGTGAAATGCAAGGGACTGAAATGCTCAAGAAGGGTGTACATATTCCCAGACTTGGTAAAGCTGACATTCAAGCAGTAGATGAAGTGAGTAAGATTGAAGATGTTAATCAATTGTTTAAAAAGGCAGTAGACACTTTCAACAGTGGCGATGCATGCGATGTGTGGTGTATTTTAAATGTACTAGGGAAACCAGCATTTCCTGGATATGACTTTGCTCTTATTAGTACTGATGGGAAGTCAAGAAATTCAATTCAACTTCTGCAGGTTACAATAAACCCAGGTATTCATGACCCAAATGGCATGCGATCTATTCGGGACAAGGCTAGAAGCAAGTTATCTGGTGCCAAAGTTGAGGCTTACTTCCTAGTCCCCGATGGGAGCATACTAACAAGTACAGTAAAGGGTTTCCGTGTGGTTGAGTTTCAACCTCAAACGGGTTAAAGGCTTGCTTACACTCAAAAGGTCAGAAAGTCACGACTTCGGACCCTGGTGGAGCAAAGTTGAGTGTGCTTAAAATTCCCTTGACAAGGAACTGCTAATTGTCTTGTAGAAACCATGTGAAACTAGAGGCAGCTTATCTCGGTTGTGATGGTTTATATGTGGGCGGATCAAGGTTCATTTATCGTTATACCGCCCTTTAACAGGGGCTGATTTGGGGATGCATCCAGGACACGCCCCCTCTTATTTCGGTAGAGCTGCGCTTGACGTTGAATGAGCACGAGGTGCCGTCAAAATAGCACCCCTTCATTGAATATTTAATCTCCCGAGATCATCCTGAAATCAAATGTGCGCTATGCTCAACACTCGTTTATGGCAAGCTTGACGATGGCTTGCACCTTCGGCGCTTATTATTAGAAATATCTAAATGTGAACAGTCTTTCGCTTTGCTCACCCTTGCGGTTCACAGCGTTCATTGCTTACTGTAACCCTATTTAATTTTAATATGATAAATAGTTTTTACACACAACAAGAAAATGTGCTCACCTTGGGGAGCTTTCAATTCCCAGACTTGGTAAATCTTACATTCAATCAGTAGATGAAGTGAGTAAGATTGAAGATGTTAATCAATTGTTTAAAAAGGCAGTAGACACTTTCAACAGTGGCGATGCATGCGATGTGTGGTGTATTTTAAATGTACCAGGGAAACCAGCATTTCCTGGATATGACTTTGCTCTTATTAGTACTGATGGGAAGTCAGGAAATTCAATTCAATTTTAAGGTCAAAATATGAATTCTTGAAATCTCAATGAACATTAGATATTGTTTTTAATAGTCTTAAACAGTCTGGGCAACAAACCAGATCAGGTTCTGTTGAACCAGATCTGGAACAATAAATCCCACAATGCATTGCACTTATAGAATTAGATTCAAATTTTAAATCTAATTATAGACTATTAGACTATTATAGATTGTATTTTTGGCTATTTTGTTGACATATTCTAGTTGTTAGTAAACAATGTTATATGTTTGGTTAAAAAAAATTCAAAATAATTTGCATATTTAATTGATTACATAATTAACAAATAACCTCGCTGCTGATATTTAAAAACTCATAGTAGATTTTTAGGTAATATCCTAAAGGTTACAAAAACAACAAGAAAAGTTTAACCAGACCTCTAATAAACTCTCCCAAGAACAAAAACCCACAAAACGCCAAATTCTGATTCAGATCTGGTTCGTCTGAACCAGATCTGGTTCGTTGCCCGGGCTGTTAAAGACAGTTCACATTTAAACACTTAGTAGTATCAAGCATTCAAAGTGCTAGCCATCATCAAGCTTGCCATTTACAAGCATGTCATTTCAAAAATGTGATTTCATGTTCAGATACATAAAATGAAATACAATAAAGATTGTTAACAGAGAAAACAGCAAAACAAAAAACAGTTTTGACCTAGTAAAATGCCCCTCCCCCCATTTAAAAGCTAAGATAGAGAATTAAAATATGTCATAAACACAATTTTGAAATTTGCAACTTTCCTCTCATTTTGCCAGAGCACCCCTCATATGTCAGGAGAGCGCCAGGAATTTAATCTAAAGGCGATCTATAGAAAAAGGTGTAAAATGTTTAATCGTCTTTATATTTATGACTGCTAATATCTTTTATTGTGCAAAGTATTAAATATTAAGCACAAGCCAACAGTGTATTATAGGGCCTTAGTTTATGGTTGTGCAGGTCTTAAATTTTGTAAGGGCAAAAAAGAACAAGTCATGCTGGCGATCATAACAGGCAAGTGTCTAATCATTGATTTATTGAATAGTTAACGTATTGGTGGGATTTGAGTGAATGAAACAAAATAAACATGGTCGTTGGATCACAGGTATAACATTACCATACCTCCATGGTTGAATGATGTAATGTAAATTTAATAAGCCTGTTTTATTTATTCCAAACTTGAAAGAACTATACGTTGGGGAAGTAGTGACATTATAATTAATGTAAATCACCCAACACATGCGCTTTGATTCCAAACAAACAGGGTGGACAGTATTACCACACGTTAAGTCTATGGGGGAAAATGGCAGACTCCTATTTGATACCATAACATTCATCTAAAACAAAAATAAGGAAAAACATGCCAACCTGATACACTGAAGGTTGTTATCACAAGCCAGGATGGGATCCCTGCCATTATTTTCATTTTCCAACCAATAAAAATCAGTCTGATTTGTATGTTTACGTACGCCTATTCTATTAACAAATTTTTCAACTTTGTTCGATTTCAAAGTTTAAGGTGTCAAATTGTTCGTCTTGGACCATTGATCCAAAGTGTCAAAGGTGACCCCGTCTTCCGACCACTCCCTTGGGGTCATAGATCAAAAGAAAGGTCAAATTTTCAACTTTTTGCGATTTCAAAAGTTTAGGTGTCAAATTGTTTGTCTTGGACCACCGATCAAAAGTGTCAATGCTGACCCCGTCGTCCGATCTTTCCCTTTAGTTCAAAGGTCAAAAGAAAGGTCAAATTTTCAACTTTGTCCTATTTCAAAGATTAATGTTTCAAATTGTTCGTCTTGGACCAGGGATCAAAAGTGTCAATGGTGACCCCGTCGTCCGACCTTTCCCATTGGGGTCAAATTTTCAACTTTGTCCGATTTCAAAGGTTAAGGTGTCAAATTGTTCGTCTTGGACCAGCTATCAAAAGTGTCAATGGTGACCCCGTCTTCCAACCTTTCTGTTGGGGTTAAATTTTCAACTTTGTCCGATTGCAAAGATTAAGGTGTCAAATTGTTTGTCTTGGACCAGCAATCAAAATTTTCAATGGTGACCCCGTAGTCCGACCTTTCTGTTGGGGTCAAATTTTAAACTTTGTCCGATTTCAAAGATTAAGGTGTCAAATTGTTCGTCATGGACCAGCGATCAAATGTTTCAATGGTGACCCCGTCGTCCGACCTTTCTGTGCATGGGTCAAATTTTCAATTTTGTCCAATTTCAAAGATTAAGGTGTCAAATTGTTTGTCTTGGACCAGCGATCAAAAGTGTCAATGGAAACCCCGTCGTCTGACCTTTCCCTTGGGATCACATTTTCATCTTTGTCAGATTTCAAAGATTAAGGTGTCAAGTTGTTCCTCTTGGACCAGCGATCAAATGTTTCAATGGTGACCCCATGTAGCAATCAATTAAGACAGTGCTTTATACACATGCCCAACTCCTACCCTACCCTAATCCACTCCACAACTGAATGATTAAGTAGGCGGTCAATTCAGTAGGCGGTCGATACGCAGGCAAGACTACTGGTTCGCGAACCATCTTGTTGAGAAACTGATGAAAATAGACAACAAAAAATAAGGGAAATAATAAGAATTTCCAGCAGATTTTCTGTTGTAAAATTTGATTGCCTTGATTAATTTCAACAGGTAAGGTGGCATTTTAAAGCTTAGAAAATGCTCTAACAGATGGAATGATAAAATCAAAATTGATATCATCTGCAAAGTCCCCCCTTTTGGGATGAGCCATCACAAATGTGACATCACTACTTCCCCGGCGTATAGATCTTATTTAAGGTGGCTTAGCACAGATAGCATTCCTTTATTTATTTGTCTTATTTTTTGAGATATGGTGTTTTCATATGTCTGAATAAAAAAAGGGCGTCACCGACTTAGTTTTTGAGAAAAATCCATTTCAAAAACACTATGTTTGACCACTATTTACCATTGACCTCTATGGTAAAATCAAAATAAATCAGACAAAAACACTTATATTAAAAAAACAGGTCTATTTTTCTCTGTTTTGCACATATTTTTTGGTTCTTAAATAGTTCTTAAAAACATAATAAAAAAAATATGGTCACCGAACTTACTTTTTTGAGATATTAAGCAAAATTGAAAAAAAAAAGACATTTTTTTAGCAATGACTAATACTTAAAAGCACTGTGCGCTTTGAGCCCTCAATTTATGTTATCTTCTAATCCTAGTTTATTACTTTATCTGGCTTTATTGTGATTTTTGGATTTTCATTTATGTGAATGAGAGATGTATGTTTTTTCAACTTGTGGACCTTT
>JXSR01S071716.1:0-13960 GCA_000969725.1 Ophiothrix spiculata
AAAATAATAAAATGTATAATGCTTGACCATGAATAGACACTTGGGCAATGAAAAAAGTATAGGCCCTAGACATGTGCATTATTTATGTTCACCTTTACTGAATGAAATAGGCAGTGTCTTTTGGTGTCTGTCAGAGATGGCTGTCTTAATAGCTACTTCAAATATTGACTAGATGCCAAAACATGACAAAACAGAAAGTATCATTTTGGTGTCATTGCATATGTAGATCTGTATCATTACCCATTACCGAGGTGCTGGAGTTGTTAAACCCATGTTTAAAGGCCTTGTTTATAACAACCAATTTTATTTTCTATATTACAGACGGACTCGCTCTATTTATGCCCAGCCACCATCCACTTCATTTGGACCGAAAGCATGTCTCAAAAAAGTACCTCAGTCACAGATTATGTAAGTACATTTTCGATGATAGATGTAAGGAATGTATGCTTCTTGCTAGAAAAGTGGAATTGAACCGAAGGCGTAAAAGAAGATATCAGGACCTTCCTGATTCCAAGGGGGTTTTGGTACTGTACTGGTGGTAATGATTGGTGTTAGTGGTGAATCATAGCATAATTAGAGGCGCACCATTAGATTTCCAGGGGGTGAGAGCTTGTAGTTTTTTGAAAAAAAATTCCTCCTCAACAGGCAGAAGAAAAAAAATCTCCCCTGAACATGGAATAGACAGAAATACAGTAATTTCCAGCAAAAAATATTCGCTCTCGAATGGCGCACGAAAAAAAAATCAACCCCGAACCCAACTTCCAGTTCCCCCCTGGAAATCTAATGGTGCGCCCCTTAGCAGACCACATCCCATTTCAGATAGAAATATCCCATTGGAAGCAAGGTATGATAAAGGAAAGTCCTAATATCTTCTGAGTCTTAGCAGCTTATATTAGTTGCAAGGTATCTGCTTGATAAAAGGAAGGTTCCAGGTTCAGATCCTGGCTGAAGACCTCAGTTGTGGTTCAAGTCTAAATTGAACCACATATATAAAATATATAAAAATGCTGTCATGACCATGGGTCAGTCTAGCAGTCAGCCTCCAAACAAAATTTTGGATACCGAACATTTGGTTGTGACATCAAAGTGATGAGCGACTCCAAATGAAATAATTTCAAGGTTACGACCAAATAAAATTTCACACTCAATTGCACATGTGTTGAATCAAATGTTTGTTACCAGTCTTTACTTTCAATTCAATCATAAATATTTGGTGATATTACGACCAAATGTTTAGTAGCAAATATTTTGTTTGAGGCCAAGTATAGACTTACCCTATATCATTTAAAACATAGTTGCATTTAAAATCAAAACAATGTTATGTCACTTAGGAAGCGGTCAAACCAAACCTGTGGTCAAACAAGCCATTAAAAAATCAATATGTCTATAAATTAAATTAGAGTATCATGATGCGTTCTATTTGTGATTTGTTTAACCATTTGCTCTTAAATGACATTTTGTGTATTTTAAAAGGATATTGATTTGCAGTTTCCAAAATTGAAGTTGTATATAGTAGATATGGCTTTATTACACCAACTAGAATATTTCTATGCATGCATGTAGTGCACTCAGAGAGTCCAAAGCCTGACACTGGGGCTATCTACACAAGAGTGTATACCGGATCAATGTACATCTCGGTAAGCCCCTTTGTATGGCTACATGGGCATCTGTACTATACCTAAAAACGTATGTGTAGCTTCCATCAAAGCGGTCTATGTAGATCCGCATCTCGGATCTGGATTTTACAGATGCGCATTTACGCTCAATGTAGATAGCCCCACTATAGCTGTTGGTTTACAGTGGGTGGGTGTAGGGCAAGGCTCTAAAACCAGAGCTACACTAACCAGGTGAAATGTGTAGAGTTTCTATCCCACATTTTGATTCCTTTCACTATCATTCCCACACCTTCCTCTGCAGGCAAGTGACAGACCCATCCAGTCAAAGACTGATGTGGAAAACCTCACCATTAACTGTACTCATTATCAAAAAGATCATGGATGTCAGCGTATTACCTCCATTTATAGAAATGTCTTCATGGTTATTAAAGGTAGGTAAAAATACAGAAGGTTTCTGTTGGGCGATTTGCAGTGCACTATGCACCCTTGGCTTAATGCTTTTTTATCATCAATATTGTGATATTTAATGCAAATTAGTAAGTACATCTTATTCAGTTATTAACCCTTTGAACCCGACGAGCTGGTATACCGGCTCATGTACCATATACTTGATGAGCCAGTTTACCGGCTTTTAAGGGGTGTAAGCACCTTACTCAATGTTACATTTTTGCAAGTTTATTTTGTACCATAACTTTTTAACAAAGTGCTTAAAGTTAATAAAAGTGTACATTTCCAGAAAGGAATTTTCACAAGGAACATGATGGTGATGTTGATTTTTGACCAAAAATCACACTTTTTGAGAAAATCACGAAAAACACATTTTTTGGCCAGTTGGGCTTCCAACCAAGCTAAAAATAACATTTTTTTAAATAAATGACCTGGGAATGGGAATTTTAATTTTAAACACCAACTCGCATGTTGCGTCTTTTTTACTTTTTAGGAGTGAATTTTTGACCTTATTTGGCATGAAAATTGGCCCAAATCCTAAAAAGTAAAAAAGACGCAACATGCGCGTGGGTGTTTAAAATTGAAATTCCCATTTCTATGTCATTTATTTAAAAAGATGTTATTTTTAGCTTGGTTGGAAGCCCAAATGGCCAAAAAATGTGTTTTTCGTGATTTTCTCAAAAAGTATGATTTTTGGTCAAAAATCACCATCACCATCATGTTCCTTGCGAAAATTCCTTTCTGGAAATGTATACTTTTATTAACTTTAAGCACTTTATAAAAAGTTATGGTACAAAATAAACTTGCAAAAACGTAACATTGAGTAAGGTGCTTACACCCCTTAAACCGGCTGTAGGTCATGTGTCTGAAACTTGATGTGTCTGTCAACAGGCATGGGTAGTTACAATTTTTAATGGTCTTATTTATATCAGAAGACATCAATAAAGCTTTGAACAAATGGTTGATCGGTCATTTCGCTCTTGTTTACTCGACAAAGGTGAAATATTCCTCATATCTTCGTAGATTTGATCACAATTTTCAACAAATGTGGTTTTTCCCATAGCCTACAACGTAAATGTTGAATATGTTTGTCAACATAAATGGTATTCTTTTGTGAATGCTGGTTATTGGAACAATTCAGACAACTGTAAAATGAAAAAGTAAAGCAAGGGAAATCAAAATCAAAGTAAGTTTAAGGGTTTCTGTGTTTTTTAAATATCAGACTAGAGTAAAAAAAGTACCTTATTTGGGCAATTCTTTGCCTAAATTACATTTTGTACTTTTTAAAATTGAAATTTCAATTTTTAAACCTGAATACAATGTATACTACGATTGCATACTATGATTTTGCTCAGAGCTTTTTTCTTCATTTGATCACATTTTAAAGAAGGTTTTTGTTATTATAATCCATCAATCTTATGCCACATTTTGATAGTTCATTCATAACCCGGATCCATAATACAATGTTTAGATATGTAGGCTACAAATTAAATGTTTGTCAGTAATGAATAATGATAGAGGTATTTGATTGAATCATAGCAATGGTCACATGAAAACACATATGTGACATGATCATGGGAAAGGGGTAAGATGTCAGAATCACCATGATCATCATTTCCTCTGCACACCAGTTGCTCAAGCTTTCTCCAGTCAGAATATTGACTTTGACTTATCTTCAAAAATTAGTTTTTGTTTTTTTTAAGGTTTTTTTTTTCGTGCAAAGAGCTGTATCTCTGGAACCAAATGACCAAAGATGATGTAAAATGTAGTACTTTCAATGCACAATTAGGATGTGATATAAAATCAAAATAGAAAATTGCAGACATTTGACTCCTAACCATTAATTGTGTCACATATTGATTTGATATCACAATATATTTACAAAACAAACAGTGGGGTGTGAGGAGAACAAAACCGACCTGGTCAGCTGAGCTCAGACTGTGGGGTCATATGTCCTTTTCTCCCTGATGGTATGGGTGGTTACTATAAACACTAAAAGGACATTTTGTATATTACTTTGTAAATAAAAATTAAACTTCCCCTAAGTAATGCAGCATATTTTTATCTGTATTGAATATTAAGGATATATATGAATTGCATGCTTTGCATACAATGAAAGGGGTATAATTTCTTTGCATTTTGACTCCAGTCCATATATGTCCAAATTCAATCAATATTTAAAACAATACGGGATAAAATGATATTGTAGAGAAAATCAAAAGTCTTAAAGGGGAAGGGGAAAATAAAGTGATACTCATGCTTGTCAGCTAGAACACCTCACTACCACTACCACTTTTTTACCCCCCCCCCCAGGTTGTTCACCCAACAGTGCTGCAAAGTGATTTATTTAAGCACCCAGTCCTTAAAAACAGACACAAGTTTAACACTTTGATCATGGTATAAAATTGTTTGTAATTACCATTGATGATTTTCAGGAGAAGAATCTTGTTGTGTATGTCCAAGCAAATGTACTAGAGGACCAAGACCTACTGGAACATGAGGGTTACAGTGAAATCAAAGGCAAACTCAAAACATTCAAAGAAGGTACGTATTTGCCGCCGAATTCTGTGTTGTGATGTTTCTGAAGCTGTGAACCCCATTTTGTGTCCTCATATTGATGTGCTCCTAATAGCATCTGCATATTTGTTTGCCAAGAGCCTGACAGAATCCGATGATATTCATCCTTGACAGAACTGATGTTAACTGCACAGGAACCATTTAGATCTTAGAGTGGGTGGAGTCCGATCGATATCTTTTAGAAAAAATCTGTAAACAAGGAACATGGATCCTGTTAATGGTATTCAGATTATTCCATGCAATGGAAATGTCTCCTAAATGATCAGCTTCATGTAGTTATATAGGTTCAGCTTTTCGAATGATATCCACTCTTTGATTGATAGGCTGGTGTAAAAAGTGTGTTCTTTGGCTATTGGTGTTTTTAAAGGGGCAAGCTCCTCAAAAGCTTGGGATGTACATCTATGTAGATTTCTGAAATGTAGAACCATGTAGATCCCAATAATGATATATGAATGTACATTAATGAACATGGATGTAAAAGATCTCGTGGAGCTTGCCCCAAAGTTTCAATAATTTCATAGTTCTCTAAAGACAATGCTCAACAACTATCGATACTAATTTCAAATGCACTACCACTAGTACGCACTTAGATAGGGCACTCCCAAATTTATTGGACAAAACGAAAATCCAGAGTGCAGGCCCATAGTATGTGTCAATGCAACCCATACCATTGATACGTTGCTTATCATAAAAAACAATTTTGCATCCATCGTTCTGTTTTTACAATGGTTCATTCTCAACTCTGTTGTTGATAATGTTAACTTTGCCCTAGAATAGAATGTTAAAAAATCTTTTCATCAATGGTAACTATGATCAAATGATGTAAAATTTGACCATGTTATGAAATTTGAGGGTAAAGCAGCCGTTTTCTGACAACATCCCATTTGGGTTAGTAGCCCTATACCATATGATATGGAAATAATGTAATCTCCCTATATATATACAAATGGTAATCATGATGTGCTATTTGGGGATTTTGATTTTAAACTTTGATAAGTCTTGAGAGATTTTGATTGAATTTTGATGCAAAAGTTAACACTTTGAACAATTGTGAAGATGAGAAAAAGTGTCTCCTTTGAATTTCTCCTCTCTTTGTTGGCATTGATATAAGGAAGATAATTCCATGTGTCTAAAGGCTACCCCAAAATTGCTTTTCATTTTAGCTTGTGGTTTTGTGGACATTTTAAAAATCTTTTTGCTTGTGAGCTTTGAATATTCCAACTTGGATTTTTTTATCAAGTCTACTAGCTGATTGGTTTTGATTTTACTGCTATTTCCAATATGTGATTTTCCTTTTTGTTAAGAATGGAAATCAACAGATATAATAGTTTCTTACATTGTGCATTTGAATTGCAAATCCTGGGTTGCAAATCATAATTTTATTTATTTATTTTTTATTTAAGCTTTCTTTATTCAGGGTAGCTCCTTCAGTGACAAAACACTGCTATTCTAGGAGGCCCTGGATGAAATATTAGCAAAACTAAAAGATAAATACAATATAAGAATCTAATAATTAAACAAATTAATAATATTTACATTGAAACACGTACTTATTTATCATATATTTTGGCAAGTACACATTTAAATTGATAAAGTGACAGAGTATCAAAGTTAGAGCGAGTATCTGATGTAATAATATCATTCCACAGATGAGCTGCTCTAGCATGGAATGTTCTCATACCTGAATTGGTCTTAAAGTGAGGAATGACCAAAGAGTTTGAGGAATTACCTCTTGTGGCATACCCATGGACAGAATGAGTGAAATCAAATTTGGAACAAAGATACTCTGGTGCTTTACCAGTGAGACATTTAAAAAGCATAACAAGAATCTGATTATTCCACCGCTGATCAAGTTTATGCCAATTTAGAACAGTCATCATTGAGTTAACAGAGGTTCTTATATCTGCAGAAAGAATAATTCTAGCAAGATTGTTCATCTGAACCTGTAATCTGTTAGAAAGATAAGAAGAGCAATTTGACCAAGTATGACAACAGTAATCAAAATGTGGCATAACAAGTGATTCAGCGAGTTTCTTAATAATACAATTAGGATTAATTGTGAGTGACAATCTGGGGCTATCTACTTAGAGAGCAGATTCAGAATAAGCCACACCTCTATAAACCACTTTGGATACTTAGTATCCAGACAGACGTCACATAGTCCAATCCAACCTTGTGCGTACACAGATCTGGACCCGGAAGGTGTGGAATAATCTGGATCTGTGCTTTGTATAGTGCATTAATAGGTATAGGCACATATGTTTCTGTAACAAGCCTCTCACTTTAAACAGGCTCAGGTCTCTAATTGATGCAATGATTGCCAAATTTTGTCTGTGAGTGTTTCTCATATTCAAAAGTTTGAGACCTGGAACGATCTTGTCAGCTTTGGTTAGATTATGCTCCTAGTCCAGGTAAATTAATGAGAACAAAATAAATGATTTTGAAATGCGACCCCCTCCCTTCGCACACACGAAAAGTACGGTATTCTATTCAAACATGCTCCTGGAGCATATACTTCAACCGAAAAGTTTATAAATCAAATATGCTCCTGGAGCATAATATGCTCCACGAGCATAATATGCTCCAGGAACATAAGCTCCTTGAGCATATATTAGATTTCTATCTCACAAAAGCTACTCAAACAAATAAAAAAATGTCAACGTATTATTTCCTTGGTCTCCATTTGGGAGGATTTATTGTTTATTTTTCATTTTATGATTTACTCGCAGGTGAAGATATCTCTGACAAGATAGACTTTATTATTTGCCTGGGTGGTGACGGCACATTACTGTATGCATCATCACTCTTTCAAGAGGTGAGTAGGAGCATGGTCGGATGATAGGTTGGCATTTTAAAGGGGAGCATGGTTGAGCAATTAAATTTACTGCCAGAAATTGTGCGTTCTGTCACTTTACACTGGTTAATTCACTATCCACCATAGACTGCTGTAGTTCGATTAATAGAACCCTTGTTTTTTCGGGTGACACAAACCAATATGAGGGATATAACTACCAAGTCCAGTGATCTAGAAAGCCACTTTACCACCTACCCCGAATTCGAGGTGAGATCAGTGGGCTATTTAGAACTTTCGTTTTCTAATAGCCAGTTGATGGATTATAATGTGATTATGGTTTTGTATTGCGGATAGTATCACCAAAAAAAAACAAAGGTCCTATGAATCGGACTAGGCTGCCATAGCTTACAGTCTGCCCAATGCTTAAGAGTTTAGCGCTTACATTGTTTTCGGCCATGTATATATCCACCCGGGGAACGTAATAAATCCTAGTCCATAAAAGCACCAGGTCCAGGGGGCCGCTGGGGGCACCTGCCTATATCAGACAGGCCGCCAAATGTATTATTAGCAGTAATTAGGACTACTGCGCCCTTTCTTCATTGTTTTACGATTGTTTTTATTTCTTTTTTCTTTATTCCATTTTAATTTGTTGTAGACCCGCGGGGTGCGCGTGCCTCTTCCGCACCCCCTGGCTACGCCAATGATATCTCTGTTCTGCCTCCAAATGTTACCGTTGATGTATGGTTTATACCTTTTCTACAGGGCAGTATACCTCCAGTCATGGCTTTCAATTTAGGTTCACTAGGATTCCTCACACCGTTTGACTTTGAAGAATTTAAAGAATCAATAGAATCATTATTACAAGGTAAGACCTGACCGCCTCTTTACCTCTATGGAATCTTAACCTTAAATGATGCTTGGTGTAGAATGAAGCTTACTTGGGCCACAGTGGTCAGCGAACACCTGTAAAGTGTACAGAGGCCAAGTGGAATTACAAATCTTTAGAGGAGTAGTGCACTATAAATCCCCCAGTATTTATATATTTATTTATTTATTTATTTCTTTATTTTAACACTAACCCTAAACTTTACCGTTATCCTCATCTAACCCCAACAATGAACACTAACTGTAAAGCCTAACTCTATAACTTTAACCCATTGCCCAATTATTATACTCCATCAATTTAGGTGTACAAACCAAAGGATGTAAAATATTTTTTTGTCGATATCGACATAACGAAGAGTCAGTTTTGGCTGGAAAAAAGAAAGCGTAAGCTTGATAACCTGTTTTAGAGGTAGACTTACCTATAATGTAGTGATGTACCTCTAGTTCTTTTTGTGTACGACAATGATATAAAATTGATATTTTGTAAATACTTTTTCGTGACTCACAAGCGAGAAAATAGTCATGACCAAATTTGTATGTGTGAACAGTGAACACACCGTCCCTTAGTCTAACCATTATAAGGGTTTTCAGATTCATGGGGTTTCAGACTAGGGGAATCGGACTGATTGGTAGAACCGTTTATATTTGATCACATTTGTGTAAGTGAGATATTCTCTGCTAGTCCAAGTATTTGAAGTTAGAGGTGTAGGACTATTAGACACCTTGTTGTAATATTAATTATTTCTCATACATTAGCTAAATGCAATTTCATTGAAAAACTGTAGAAATTTGGAGGAAAAAATATTCAAATCAACCAATTTTAACTTTATTTCATGTTGTTCATAAAGAAAAATCTAAATTTTGAAATTTTACACAACTTGTGTGTAATAAATCTTTTCTCATGTTATCAACTACTTGTCTGCGTTTGACCTACTAAGTGACACAATTAATCCACTCTATCTTCCTTATTAAAACATGCTCAATGGTCCATTAAGTAAAAATTTTATGACTAAATCTCACAATATAATTGTGACGTTAGTGCCACTAAATTGAACTTGTAACCTTAATTAACTATTCCATGTTTTGAAGTATTTTTCTTGAACTATATTCACAATATTACACGTCATATGCAGGGCCTCTATAAACAGTGGTATCATTTTATGGGTTTGAATCCCATTGTTGCCTTTACTCAATAAAAATAACACTTTTAATTGAAAATTTAAAAGAAATAAAGTTCAAAACTTCAATTATACAGCAACGTACGAGGCCTAGCAAATATTGACTATGAAAAAATATTGCAACCAGGGCATGTTTTTATTATTGGGGATATTGGCCCATTGCTGCTTTACTCAATAAAATAAAACTTTCAATTGAAAAGTTGAAAGATATAAACTTCAAAAATTCAATTATACAGCAGTGTTTGAGACCCATACTAAAGGTTGACTATGAAAAAATATTGCAACCAGAGCGTGTGTGTATATTATTGGAGATATTTGCCAGACCATAAGTAGTTATGGGGTATCAGGACTAATGTTCATGACTTCAGTGATAATAAATACCAAAACTGGCTCATTAAAATAAAAGCTGACACTTTTGGTAAAATCTGTTTCTTAGCTGAAACTTTTTATTTGCTCAACTGCAGTATAATTTAATCAGCTGTGAATAAACGGAACATATTTTACATTTATTCCACATTCATGTATTTTGTTGATTTCCCGTTGAAAACAACAAAATCATACAAGTCAGTAAGTTTATTATTTTGAAATAATTTGTGGAATAGTGGGTGTAGATCAATCATACATACGCGAAGAAAATTTAACAACTTGCATACACTTGAAGACAAATTGCTATCCATTTCTAAAATGAAAGAAACTATTTGATTTACTTCACTTGAGCAATTTTCAGGTACTCCTAGCTAAGTTTGTCTCATGTTTTAAATGTAAAAACAAATGATGTAAAAAATTACCCACCACCATGCAAAGTTTTGACAAGGAACTGCCGAAAATTGGCATAAATTGTCCTATTTCCCAAGGTCCAAGATAAGGAATGGGATACTTATTAGAAGTCATGAGACAACCTTGTTGTTTAGTAATATGGCTTTTATTACTCATAAGCATATCATGGTCTTCCTGGTTCGATGTCCTTGTTTCACTTGTCAATATCCTACCACGGAATTTGTGCTTGTTAGTATGCTGTTGCTGTAATCATGGTTATTTTACTGTCCTAAATTGAACAAATTGCCTCTGTTATTTTTCTACCTGATCGTACTTTTAGTGTTACTTTGGCATTTAATTTTATAGAAATATTACAAACATGTTTGCATAAGTTTTATGCTACATCCTTTTATGGTCAAGATTTGGGGTACCTACCTCCTTTTATGGTCAACAAGTTTGGTGACATGGTATGTGATTTTCGTTTGGTGTTCTGCTTTAGTTGCGCTATTGTTTTACCTGACAATATCATTCATACAAGTTCCTTGTTAATATTCAAATCAATCACTTCGAATGTTCTACATCTTTCATGGATAAAGTTCTAAGTTGAGTACATTAGCTGATTGTTGTTTTTTCTTAGCTTTTCTTGTCTTTGTGTAATATGGAATGGTTAACTTGGAAACTTCAAATTTATCTTCTACAGCTTGTACCCACTAGGTCTATTACTTAAGGAGTGTTGTAGATAGGCCCTGTGTCTCAACCATGCATGTCAACTCTTTGAATCGGTACATTTACATGGAACAGCTAGGATTCAAAGGGTTGATTAGTATTCAAATACTAAAACTGTACAATATTAACAGAGTGAATGAAGTGGCAAGCTTCAGAGTATTCCTAATTATGCTTAAAAGGCTTCATAAATACTTCAGAAGTTTATAAGAAATTGTTTTCCACTCAAGCTCCAAAAATAGGCCTACTAATTAAGCTTTTTATAGAAACACTCATTTTAAGATAGATTGATTTAGTTTTGGTTTAGAATATTACTAAAACAGTCATCTAATAACTTCTTAAGAGAACGTGTCATTTTCAACAAATCATTCAGAGATGCCACTTTTCAGGTTTTAACCTGAAATCAGCGTTTAGAAGCTCAAACCATGATATCAGTTTTTTATGATCTTGAATGTATATATTTTCTGCCATTTTTGGAGTATCTTTCAAAAATTGATGGCCTTTTCAGGTTTTTTCAATGAAATCAGTGGCATCTCTATCATTCAATACAAAAATTCAATACAATCTGGCATTGTCTTTATAATTCTTGCATTTGCAGATTTCACATCCAGGGTAACAATTATATTTCAAGAATTGGATTTGTACCAAATGTTGACATTCTGGATCTTGTTGGTGTGATTATAGCACATTCTTTAATGTCTTTATTCTTCCTGATGATATTATACTATACATAAAGTACTTCCTGGTTTTATATCCTGGTTGTGTTTTTAAACCCCAATGTTACCTTGTAGCCTTCTAGCAGTAACCCTGTTGGTTCACCATACTGACTGTGGGACCAATTACAATAATGCTTTAAACCAGATTTAATACCCTTGATCATAGGTGCCATATGGCTACAGTGCTTTTTGCTCTGTAGCCAGGTGCACCTTCACTCCCTAGCATCCAACTACCCCTACTCACTACTTATCTGGATCTTGTTGGTGTGATTATAGCACATTCTTTATTCATGACTTTGTTCTTCCTGATGATATTATACTATACATAAAGTACTTCCTGGTTTTATAATCCTGTTTTTAACCCCCAAAGTTACCTTGTAGCCTTCTAACAGTAAACATTTCATAACAGTTCATCATGACAAAATGAACTTTATATGATTACTGCATCAAACATGATGAACCTATTCATGGATACGTTTATGAAGATTTTATGAACACACTGGTGTTCTGGCGGCTTTTTGACGAGTTGTTGACGCCAAAGGTTGGGGAACTTAGTCTCTTTTGTATCTTGTTAAAAACAAAACTACTGGGTACCGCTAGATTATGGCGAAGTCCTCCTTCCTTGTCCAGGGATGGTTGTTCAGAATTTCCATAAATGGCCTCCTTGACACCGTGTTCAAACCACCTATGTTCTCTGTCCAGCACCATCACATCCTCATTTTCATAAGTATCTTTAATGGCATGTAAATGTTGGTATTCATGGATATCAAGAATTTTTGATCAATTCAATAAATGTCAGAAAGCTCATTTTGATTTTGACCAATGAACCAGTGTGCTTTTTTTTTGGGGGGGGGGGGAAAGGGTCACATAAGCAATTCTTATGTTGGGCTGCAAAGACTAATCCTACTAATCAGCCTCATTGTCAGATATGTTGTTCATGGGTAGATTTTAAAGATTTTGTTCATGAGAATCAAAGAGAATTGTAGTATGATAATTACATTTGGATTAACAAGTAAATGCCATTGTCAGTGGCATTGCCTGGATTCCAACAAGGGGGAGGGAAGGACTGGCAAAATTAGATGAAACCGACGTAGGCCTGAAAAGTCTCCAAAACCGAATAAAAGCAACAAAATTTACCAATTGTAAAGTGACAGACCTCAATATAGGGAAGGGCATGCCCCAAGGCCCTTGCAGGCTCTATCACACATCACTGTGAATAGCCCAAACGTACACTGTTTTGGTCATTGAAATACATGTTTATTGATTACCAAACCAGTGAACGTTATCTGTATGTTTCATGATGTGTGACCGAGCCTTAAAGCATCATATGAACATGTTTCTGCAGCATAGTTGAAATTAAATTTTGAAAGACACTTGACATATTTGCTTGACATATCTTGGATGACATTAACGTGGGAAGCAAGCCTGGTGACTGTAATATTTGATAGAGCAATGTGATATTTACCCATGCTATCATGAGATGTTGTCACCTGTCTGCCAAGAAAGGTTGTCAAGAAAACATTCAAAATGACGGCTACATTTTTATGGCCATCATAAACATATGGTCGAAGTAGTGCTAAATTGGGAATGCAATAACCATAGACAATTGTTCACTGAAGGACACTTTGAAAATGAAAGAAAATATATTCATTATGTCACAGTACCATAATATGTGACCATTCTGCGGGGGGACTCACATATGTGGGCAGGATATATATGTCCGGCAGTCAAGACCCCCTTTTTCAGACCGCCAGGCCGCTCACTCGATCCCCATTTTCAGTGTGATTCAGTTCTTTTGAGAAAAACTACAAAATTTTAGCTCTAACTGCAAAAATAGCTCAGGAAATATGAACATTTTCAGCCCAGGGGGCTATTTTTGCTAAAATTTCAGTTCAGTAGACCCAGAAATCGGTTTCAAAGGTCCTTTTTTGTAGAATATTTAGTTCACCTGATCCCCATTTTGCGCTTCACACCTAACATACCTACCACTTGCCACCCCCCCCCTCCCCCGGGAACCATCCACCACAACCCTCCAGTAAAGTTGGCCACTGGTCAAATTTGTTTTATTGGAGATTCATGTAGAACATGTATTAAACTAGCTTTAAAAATGACTCTTGTTTCAAATTTATACGACACCTATAAGTAGAACTATGATTCTTTACAGCATTTCATGTCAGAAATACCTGAAACAGATTATAAAATATGTGAAAAGTTTTTATATTATGAACATTTCCAATGCAACTACATAAATAAATAAAATAAGATACA